>CM042253.1:35702354-35829854 GCA_023566225.1 Romanogobio albipinnatus
CAAAAAAATGGTTTTAAGTCAGTTATTTATTTCTTTAGATGTAATGTGTCGGTAGGAAATATCAGTTTACATTTCCAAACATTAATTTTGTTATTTAATTGTAATAATCCAATTAGATTTTTGTAAGCACAAGGAGTCTGACAACAGCCGGTTTGATCAACACAGAGATCTGATCTCACCATTTTTTGTGTGTGAAAATAATAACGTGCCTAAGACTTTTGCACAGTACTGTAACCAATATATAGCCAAAGTGATCTTAAAGCCCTATCAGGTGGTTTCTCAGCTGGACAACTATCTGGTATGGCTTGAAGATTACTTTGGTTAAGCTGAGGAACTACTTAAAATGATAAATCATTTTTATTTAAAAACAACAAGCTTAGGCTGGTTTATAGGAGGATTGTGAGTAAATATTACCTTTGCGTATTTCTCCATATCTCTGTAACAGTCTGTACCAGCAATATGCCCAAGAACGGCAGACCTGGCACTGAAAAATTGAGAAAGAGGAAGAAAAAGAGTAAAAAGATGAGAAAAGGGAAAATATAAATGTATCAAACTAACAAATTACAATAGAGAGAGACACTGTAGATAAATATCAGTCAATGCATTTGGCTCACTGCTGTGTCCTGAAGACGATGGTAAGGATGGAGAACACAATTGCAATGCCAAGCCCCACGTCCAGGTTAAACACCAGGGCACTGAGCAGTGTCCCTACCCACACTACCTGCAGTCTCAGTGGGAAACACACACAGGAAACACCCTGGACTGAGAGGCCTACATGGAACAGGACTTGATCCAGGAGCATGTCGTACTTGAGTCAATTAAGTTAGAATGAAAGGATTGGTTGCCCTTACCAGGTCCAAGCGGTCTGTATTCCAAAGTTTAGGCACATCTTTGACTTGGGCAAAAACCCCTTGCAGATTAACTAAAATAATTACAGCCAAAACTGTCTGAAACGCACACAAACACACTTTATAAAATCACTTTATTGCACTATATCTGTATATATACACACTTTCCAATTGAAGGTGATTTTGGGACCTTTGGAAGCTGCTGAAAAAGGGGGCCGAACTTCAGCAAGATCAATAGAATTATAAGTGCAGACACCAGAGAAGACACCTGAGAAAAAGAAAGAGGCCGTTTTCATCATGGAGTAAAATCCTTACTGCAGTGCTCCACACCTAAACGTACATGAATATATTGAAAAAAAAAACATTTTCTTGTATGCATGTGGTTTGGATTTTATCAGTGAGTCTTTGCTGATAAGAATGGGAGATGTTAATGATCAACGCCTTAATAACAGAGTCACATGCTGCATTTATTACAGCGCATTTAGTTTCAGGGTATTCATAATTTATCTTGTATTTATTTTAAATAATTAATGCAAATAGTTTTATGTAATTATGTAACAATGTAAGTTGAGTTTTAGTATATATAAATCAATATTATATGATTTATATATATATATATATATATATATATATATATATATATATATATATATATATATATATATATATATATATACACTACATCAAAATATTTTAATTAAATGCCTGTACTTCATGTAGCCAGTACCTGAATAACACAAAGTCTGAGAAAATACTTAATATAATCTTCCCATGTTATGTGATTCACATGTAAACAGGAAGAGAATTGTTGTGCATGTACATATGACTGTAACAAGAGCTGGTGTTCACACCTGAGTTTGTCCGCCTGTACTCTCCTGCACAGTGCTGCGAGATATGGATCCGCTTACTGGAAAGCACTGGAACACCCCTCCAATAGAGTTACACAGACCCATAGCCAACAGCTCCTACAGACCATTTGTGATCAGACAGAGAAGATACTGCATAGAGTGCATCTATACTAGTCTTATTGTGAGGTTACAGGGAACAAATTGTTAAAGTTACATCATTTATTTGTTACCTGGTTGCTGTGAAAGGGATACCCATGTTTATGAGCAAACATCATGCCCAATGAAGCTTGGAAACCATAGCCCACCACTGCCAGCGCAAGAGCTGTCGACAACAGCTCCTGAGAGAAGGAAAATGATGGAAGGGAGGGAGGTGAAAGACTTGGGTATAAAAGAGAGAGAGAAAAAGGGACAAATGAGAGAGACAGAATAAGTTTTAACACCAAACCACTTCCAGCTAATTTGTTCTATAAAGAAAATCCAACACTCTGCTGACCCGGTTGGTATGGGTCCGTATCTGTATTCCATACCGACTGGACAAATCAAACTGCAATGATGACAGAGTGGCAAGGATAATCTAAGGACATGAAGAAAGAACTACTGTTGCACAGAAATTTCTGGAAAAAAAATTCTTCACATAAATATAAAAACTAACACAACTGGGCAAATTAATGGCCACAAATTAATTTTAGTTCATTATACATGGAATAATATAAAACTTGAAACCTTCCTGCATTAAACATAAAAATGACATTAGGTAGAAATAAAACTAGACTGTACTAGGAAATTTACATTTAAAAACACTAAAGCAGATAAAAGTAAAATATTATAATATAAATAGAAATGTATTTGATAAAAGTGAAAACTAACAATAACTAAACTACAGTCAGTTATGGGTCAATGACATGACATGTATTTTTTGTGTCCGAATTCATTATTTTCCTAAATAATTTTCCTAAATTTCCCAATTTTTTGAAATTCAATTGACTTTTTGAGTTGTGGTGTTTCAAAGACCTAAAATGTCAGGTGGTGCAACCAGCAAATTTACATTTAAAAGTATAAATTCCCACTGCAATTGCAAAATGAAGAAATATAAATGTAAACCATTATATAATGTATACAAATAATAAAATAAAAAAACATTACTCCTTATGGAAAATTGTGTTCTGAACACATAGAAAGTGTCCGTTTATATGAATTGGACTAAAAGGGTAATACATAGAAAAGGGAAAGGGAGTTTACCATGTGATATGCATTTTACAATAATTCATATGTATATTGTATATGTATATTATTTTAAATTAATATATGGTCGCACCACCTGACATTTTCTGGGTTGTAAAATCAGAAATCTTGTCTAATAATGAATTAATGCTGTGTAAAAAGCTGTAAAACAAATATGAATCAACACCATACACTTTTTGGACATAAAAAGGCATTTTAAAACTCTTTTGCTTAAAATTATTTTTTTTATCTTAAAAAATATTATTTTTCTTATTTGTCATTGACCCTTATATTGACAAAACTAAATTAAATAAAAAACAATAAGAACCCTGTTTCAAGTGTGTTTGTGCGTGTGCCCACCAGTACCAGCTCCCATGGAATGGGAAATCGATTTCTCCAGCATGAATTCAGCACCTTTCCACCAACAAGTATAACCAGGGAGACAAAGGAAACTACCAGTGTCGCCGGTAACACTCTCCTGATTCCAGACACAGTGTTTGAAAACATCTGTAGGACACACATAGGTACATTCAGCATTGGAGATATACAGACATCACAGGGGTAAAACACACAGAGCTCATTCTCACCCAGAACACAGCGAGGATGCCTCTGTGTCTGACTATGGAGATGCCCATCAGTAAAGGCAGCTGGTGAACAGTCACATGGACGGCGGCTGCCATAGTGTATCCACTGACCAACGGCTGAGACAACCACCGACACACTCCTCCACAACGTAGCACATATAGCAGAATCTATAGGGAGAGAGGTATATACAAAAACACACACACACACACACACACACACACTAATACAGATTTAATACAGCTTGTGTGTGTTTTACCTGCATTAATCCACACAGAATGGTCAACTGAGCTGCGAAGGCAACTCTCATGCTTTCAGCCTCAATCTCATCGCTCTCTGCTCCGCTGCCTGGCAACGGCACATCACCTATCACCGTACCGACCATGATGGAAAGTATAGAAAATGTACCTGTGGATCAGACAGATAATCAGATACACCTGAATGTCAGTAAGAACAAAGCCACTTGATGGACTACCAATATTTATATATTAAATAACATTTAATATTTTTTACTTATTTTAATTGTTATATAATATTTTACTTATTGTATATATACTTAATTGTATATTTTATTACATTATTAGTTATTTTATACATCGTTTTTATTTATATTTTAATATATATTTAATATAGTTTTCTGTTATATTATTATACATTTTATACTTGATTTTATGTTTTAAATAAATATACATTTTATTTTAGATTTTATTACGTTGTTTTATATATATTTTTATTTTATGTTATGATATACAGTGGGGCAAAAAAAGTATTTAGTCAGCCACCAAGTGCAAGTTCTCCCACTTAAAAAGATGAGAGAGGCCTGTAATTTTCATCATAGGTACACTTCAACTATGAGAGACAGAATGAGAAAAGAAATCCAGAAAATCACATTGTCTGATTTTTAAAGAATTTATTTGCAAATTATGGTGGAAAATAAGTATTTGGTCACCTACAAAAAAAGCAAGATTTCTGGCTCTCACAGACCTGTAACTTCTTCTTTAAGAGGCTATTCTGTCCTCCCCTCGTTCCCTGTATTAATGGCACCTGTTTGAACTCGTTATCAGTATAAAAGACACCTGTCCACAACCTCAAACAGTCAGACTCCAAACTCCACTATGGCCAAGACCAAAGAGCTGTCAAAGGACACCAGAAACAAAATTGTAGACCTGCACCAGGCTGGGAAGATTGAATCTGCAATAGGTAAGCAGCTTGGTGTGAAGAAATCAACTGTGGGAGCAATTATTAGAAAATGGAAGACATACAAGACCACTGATAATCTCCCTCGATCTGGGGCTCCACGCAAGATCTCACCCTGTGGGGTCAAAATGATCACAAGAACGATGAGCAACAATCCCAGAACCACACGGGAGGACCTAGTGAATGACCTGCAGAGAGCTGGGACCAAAGTAACAAAGCTACCATCAGTAACACACTATGCCGCCAGGGACTCAAATCCTGCAGTGCCAGACGTGTCCCCCTGCTTAAGCCAGTACATGTCCGGGCCTGTCTGAAGTTTGCTAGAGAGCATTTGGATGATCCAGAAGAGGATTGGGAGAATGTCACATGGTCAGATGAAACCAAAATAGAACTTTTTGGTAAAAACTCAACTTGTCATGTTTGGAGAAGAAAGAATGCTGAGTTGCATCCAAAGAACACCATACCTACTGTGAAGCATGGGGGTGGAAACATCATGCTTTGGGGCTGTTTTTCTGCAAAGGGACCAGGACGACTGATCCATTTAAAGGAAAGAATGCATGGGACCATGTATTGTGAGATTTTGAGTGAAAACCTCCTTCCATCAGCAAGGGCATTGAAGAGAAAACGTGGCTGGGTCTTTTAGCATGACAATGATCCCAAACACACCACCCGGGGAACGAAGGAGTGGCTTCGTAAGAAGCATTTCAAGGTCCTGGAGTGGCCTAGCCAGTCTCCAGATCTCAACCCCATAGAAAATCTTTGGAGGGAGTTGAAAATCTGTGTTGCCCAGCGACAGCCCCAAAACATCACTGCTCTAGAGGAGATCTGCATGGAGGAATGGACCAAACTACCAGCAACAGTGTGTAAAAACCTTGTGGAGACTTACAGAAAAACGTTTGACCTCTGTCATTGCCAACAAAGGGTATATAACAAAGTATTGAGATTAACTTTTGTTATTGACCAAATACTTATTTTCCACTATAATTTGCAAATAAATTCTATAAAAATCAGACAATGTGATTTTCTGGATTTTTGTTTCTCATTCTGTCTCTAATAATTGAAGTGTACCTATGATGAAAATTACAGGCCTCTCTCATCATTTTAAATGGGAGAACTTGCACAATTGGTGGCTGACTAAATACTTGCCCCACTGTATTTTATACTTGTATTGATATTTTTTTTATGTTCACCCAAAGAATAGGTCACCTGAAATAATTATTTTAAATGTTTTGATTATTTACAAATCCATATATTGAACAAATATCAACAAACAGGCTTGTTACAACATTTCATTTTTGGGTGAACTACTCTATTAATATCTTTTTTCTTGCAAAGTGGCATTGTGTGTGTACCTGCAGAGAGTTCACATACAGTATGTATATCTTACCCACAGAGATGTGTTTGGATGTTCCAAATATAAAGTAGATGAGAACAGGGTAGAAGGACGAATACAGACCAAACACTGTAGGAACTGCAGCCAGCAAAGCATTAGCCATCCCTAAGGGAATAGAAAAAGGCTGAAAATGAACAATTTGCGTGTAGAGGAGTGTGTGCAGTTCTGTACAATAGAATTAGTCATTACATCCACTTTATCTGTCCGTTTTGAACCACAGTGCATTGTGAGGAAAATGATTGGTTGCCAGCCTATAATACAGATCTGTAGGTGTCTAGTATGAAAAACAGGGCGATCAAGTGTCTACACTTTCAGATAAAGATTAATATAGACTACGATCAATTTTGAAAGAGGAAGCGAAAATACCATGTGAAGGCCATACTCGGAATTTGTCCTCTGCATTTAACCCATCTAAGTTAGTGCACACACATTACGGGTAGTGAGTAGTGAACACACTACAAACAGTGGACACACACCCGGAGCAGTGGGTTTGCTGCAGCACCCGGTGAGCAATTGGGGGTTAGGTGCCTTGCTCAAGGGAACCTCAGTCATTTCCTGCCAGTATTGAGAATCGAACCACAACCTTCGGGTTACCAGTCTCTCTCTAACCATTAGGCTACAACTGTCAATCTATGATAATGATCTATGTTGACCATGACAAAATCTTTATACTTAGAAAATAAATGTCTTGCATGTCATACATGCATATTTTTATAGCATATATAGGAGCTCAAATATGTGACCCTGGACCACAAAACCAGTCATAAGTCGCACGGGTATATTTTGTGGCAATAGCCAACAATACATTGTATGGGTCAAAATGATCACATTTTCTTTTGTGGCAAAATCATTGGGATATTAAGATCATGTTCCAAATTTCCTACCGTAAAAACATAAATAATACAAAAACGTATTATTAGTAATAATATGCATTTCTAAGGACTTCATTTGGACAGCTTTAAAAGGCGATTTTCTCAATATTTCGATTTTCTTGTACCGTCAAGATTCCAGATTTTCAAATATTTGTATCTCAGCCAAATGCCCTATTCTAACAAACCATACATCAATGGAAAGCTTATTTATTCAGCTTTCAGGTGATGTATGAATCTCAATTTTAAAAAATTGATCCTTATGACTGGTTTTGTGGTCCAAGGTCACATATCACAGGAGTCTTAAACCTTGAGGCAGGTGCATGATTCCCACACTGATTCCTGATATCACATCTCCAACAGCATTGTTCCTGAGCGAGTATTTTGGCAGCCATGACAAGAGAGGTGCAATAGACAGGAAGCAGCTCTTCAGCCTTGGACCTGAACACCTGATGCAAAACAGAGAAATTAAAGGTCAATGTGAGTATTTCTCATGGACACTGTGTCTATTTTATGATCACAATTATCTTAAGTGTGCATGTTTCCTAAATAAGCTCCTGTACTCTTCTCACCCACACTCACCAGCTCCCCTCTTTCAGCTTTCTCCAAATTGTCTGACGCGCCTTCCATTTGCGCTGTCCCTGGATATCTAGCTGTGCTTCATTCAGACCATAAACAGGATTAGGATTGAAATTCTCACTCTGTGAAAGTCTTTGACTGTCCATCTGTGAGAACAAGAAAAAAGTAGCTAAAACAGGCACAATCCTAAAATGGAGTGTATGATTATGTTTCTCATGTGCGAAGCTGTTGTGACGTGGCCTTGAACTCAGAGCAAACCGTCTATTATCATTCTCAAAAGCAAACACAGTAGCTAAACCAATTAAACTGGAAGTCTATAACTAGAGAGAGAGAGAGACAGATTCATTATTCAATCTCTCCATCCTCCAGACTTCCAAAGTGTTATTTATTGTCTCAAATGTTCACAGACGTTTATCTTTGAATCAGCTTCGCTCTGACCAAAGGTTAAAAGATTTGAATCTACCACTCCTCAGAACAGAGATCATATTACACATCACGTGAGTGACAGCTTGTACTCAACAGACTTGTTACCATTTTTACTGTAGTACTTTAATAATGATCTCCAGATAATTATTATGCAGTTATGCAACTTCCTTGTAAGAGGCAGGGCTGTATTATCCAATAAGAAGACGCGGCACTCTTACACAAATAATGCTTATTCCTCTGACTCTCTCTCTTTCTTTCTCTCTCTATCTATCTACTATATCTACATAAAGTCTATATGCAATGTTTTATTTATATTTATCAGTAAACGGACAGAACTCACAAGCAGATGTAACACCAGAATAAAAATCATTTTCTAACACACAGTTGTACAGTTTAAAAAGTATACCATTTACAAAATTTGGTGGGAATACACAATATAAAGCATGTAAAATATCCTGTCTCGACTAAAGGGTGCAGCTTATTAAAGGGATAGGTCACTCGAAAATGAAAATTCTGTCAACATTTACTCACCCTTAAGTTATTCCAAACCCATATACATTTCTTTGTTCTGCTGTACAGGAAGGAGGATATTTGGAAGAATGTTTATAACCAAGTAGATCTCAGAATTTTTTGGGTGAACTATCCCTTTAAGTGAGCAAAGTTATCAGCAGCCAAAACTGATAACACATCAAAGCTCATCTGCGTCTATCAGCACTCTTTGATAGAAGCACACGTGAGGAACTGAAGACTGGAAGAGTGTGCAATAAAAGTGGAAATAAGCTTATCAATTCGTTTTCTTACCTTGTCTAGAGAATTCACTGAATTCTGTTAGGTGTCCTGAGAAATCCTCTTTATTACCCCTGTGCCTGTTATTGACCCGAATTGCTCAACAAAACCTCATGCCACCTGTGGGATGGGTCTCAGGTGAATGTCCTTAAATATTTTCATTGTTTTCTGTTGTTTAAAGGTCAGATTTATACCTTATATATATAATTCATCACACATGCTGTCTCCACTCTACATTATAATCATCGTGGTAATCCCCCCCCCCCCCCCCCCCCCAACTCGGTCTAATTGGTTAATATAAATGTCGACAGTGCTTAACACCAGAAGGCAAAAGGTTGTACAATCTCACACCCACACATCATCTAAATATACATTTAGCAACCTAAAATTAAAATAAAAACAACAAACACAATTTGGGGAATTTCCATTACTCACTGTATATATGAATTATTTTATGTAATAATTTCTTTTAAAAAAACACACATATATTATTACTGTAAGTAAAAACATTTATAGTGTTATAACAAATTTCTATTTGAAATAAATGCTATTCTTCTGAATTTTCTATTAATCAAATATTCCTGCACAAAAAGATCACAGGTTCCTCAAAAATATTAAGCAGAACATTGAGAAATAAGAGAGCACCAAATCAGCATGTTATAATGATTTCTGAAGGATCATGTGACACTGAAGACTGAAGTAATTAGTAATGCCATCACATGAATAAATTACATATGAAAAATAGAAAAAAATATTTTAAATTGTAGTGATATTTCACAATATTAATGTTTTACTGTATTTTTAATAAAACAAAATGCTGCCTTGCTATATACAGTGCATCATAAAAATTACAAAGTGCATTTTTAACGTTCAGTACAACACCAGAAATGTGCACCACAAACAGGATAAAAAGCCAAAAAATGTATCCAACATCTCTCTGAATCTAAAAACATATAATGCTGATGTGAAGCCATGCCATAGCCCGGTCATTTTGAGCATCTGATGTAAATTTACAGACATTGTTTTTTTTCTTTCCCAGATGTAAACTTACAGCAGCATGTTTTTCCTCAGTATTGAAACTGCCTCAGCAGAACAGAGAGATCTCGGAGCCGCTCCGCTCTGCTCCGTGCAGACTGGTGAACCGGCAGCTCAAAAAAGGAAAAAGTGAAACTACGAGAAAAGCTAAGATTTGTTACTTGCCTCAGAGGGGGTAAACGGGGAGGTCTAGGGGGGTGTCTTGGTGGGAGGGGCTTGCGTTTTACTCTGGCACTCTGCCCATTCTCAGGTTCAATGTTTTTTATTTGAGAAGGGGGTGGTGGAGGTGGAGGATCTGGTGCTGCGATTGGCTTCGAGTGGGCAAGAGGAAGGGGTGAGAGTGGAGGGGGGAAACCAGTAAAGGAGGATTCGGAGTGGGAGGAGCCTTCCCAGGGTGCCATGCTGTCAGGGGCCGCAGATGAGATGGGAGGATGGCCACGTTTTCTCAGGTCGGCTTGAGGAGGATGCTGGGGAGTTGATAGAGAAGGCCTTGCTAAAAACAGGATAGATGAAGAAATATAAGTATCAGAATTGTATTGAAGTCTATTTCCGCATTAGAATAAAATAAAAAAAAGATTTGATTTCTTTTAAGTGCAATTTTTTTTATAATAGAACCTAAATATATCTCTAAATTCTGACTATTTCTCGTAATTGGGACTTTCTTGCAAATGCAATTTTATATTTAATTATTATGAATATAGTAGTACCTTTGCAGCTATTATATTTATATAATTGCAACTATTTCTCACAACATATTTATATCATATTTGCAATTTTATAATCACATAATTACGACTATTACAACTTTCTTGTAATTGTGTTTAGATATATCTCGTATTTTCCACTTTATTTCTCACAATTAGCTACTACTTTCTCATATTTGCGACTTTATATCGTATATCTTTATAAACATAAATACCTGTTTTGATGTAGGAAACAGGATCTTATGTATTTCTAAATTCCACTTTATTTAACTTTATCTCACACACATGTTCAGTTCTAATTATCTCCTTGCCTAACAAGTCCCATTACAAAGGCGAATGCTGGGACAATAGCAGGTAATTAAATTAGCACCTCCTGATTATACTTGAGTTTGCACTTGCATTGTCTTTTGATGGGCTCAGGTAACATTGTGTAGACAGGAGAAACAAAGGTCAATGTAAACACACAGTTTATATGTCACGCATGAGAATTGATTAGCATTACTTCTCATGCAATGAACATTGAAAACGTTTGATTTCCAGTCAAATCAGTTAATGTCCGACACAATCTTGACATATACTGTATCAATGCACTATTGATTCCATATAGACTATAAAAGTAATTTATCTATAGGTGATGTATTGACTATACCTGCAGATCTGTTTCCTGATGAACCAATCAGAGGAAGCCTATCCTTCGACATCACTCTATTGTCCTGTATAGTGATAACACACACACGATCATGGCTGTTTAAACAGTGTGATGTTGTTTGAGTTAATGTGCTGATACTGTATATTCAATCCATTTAAGCAATTTTTGTGGAACAGCCTTACCTGGTCATTTTCAGCCTCCTTTTTCTTTCGTTTTTGAGGTATCTTAGAGTTCTTCTTTCCAGATTCATCCTCTTTAAGGGTTTCCCTGAATCGTGACATCCTTTTTCAAAAGATCAGGACACACGCACTGACTCGCTTCAAACAAAGAGACACATTAGCCTCACAATAAAATAAACATAAATACATAGACATTTTATTTCAGCTACTTTCTTATTTTCAGTTGGTTTACCTTAATGTACTAAAATAAAAATCAATAAAACATACATAAATTACAAAAACCTTAACTAAAATAAAAATAGAAGAAATAAAAAAGACCAATTCAAAATATCAATAAAGTAACATTTGTTGCTATTGCAGTTTTTTATACTCACATTAGTCATCATTATACTCACATAATCCTCTCAACTTTGATCTTCTCTTCACATTTTGTCATTCCTTTTTACATCACGTAATCTGAAAATATTCTCATTCCTTTCTTTCAAATTCTGCAAACCTTGTGGCTTTTATCTTTGACTCTCCCTCACATGTGTTTCCATTCCTGTCTTGCTTTCATTCGTTCAGCTGTTGGTTAAAGGGATTGGCCATCGAGACGCTATGATGAAGAACAAAAGGGAACTGGAGAAGGGGGTGAAATATTTATACTTAGTTGCACAGCCAAAGCCCCCCAACACACTGTGTACCCTCTCTCTATCTCTCTCTCTCACTCACACACCTGCTGGCCTGTAGCCCAGGGAAACATTGATACATTACACACACATTAATCTATCTTCAAGTCATGAGCCACACACACACATGCACGCATACGCAGTCACAACATATTTGGTACCATTTAAAAGTGTAGACACACCTACTCATTCTTTCTATATTCAGTTCTATATTTCACATTTTAGAATAACAGTCAAAATCAAGGCAAAATGTTTGGGTATTTTGGATTTTTGAAGAAAAGAAAGAAAGAAAAAAAAGAAGCTTCAATGGGTCGTTAAAATGTTCGAAGTGGACAGAGCCAATTTTACTCAAATGGCTATACCTCATGAAGGGAATGAGATATTTGCACCAAACTCAGACGCCTTCGCATTTTTCACATACGTGAAGGATTGTATATCACGCGATTTTTCACACACCCACGTCATTCATACGGTACCACATGGAAGAACTCCTCATTCTGAGCAACTTTGCCTCTAGGACCGCCGCTGTCGAATGGTTCTGTAAATATTGGAGATTATTTAAAATAAAATAAAATAAAATAAAAACTTTGGCGAACTAGACCTTGGTTTTTGGCTCAACCTCAATAAAACCACTGTGGCACAATTCTCGGGACTCTCTAGGTCAATAATTATCCCAAAAATATGTTGAACTTTGGCCTTTGGATAGTTACAGCTGGGTCATTTCGAAAATAGACATGGCCAAGTCTACACAAAAAAAGCCTATCATTCCTAAACTTTGCATCATTAGGTGACCACAAGATTTTGAAGAAGCATGGAAACTTTAATGGATATTGGGCCATAGGTGGCACATTAACTGTTACAAAGGTGAAACATTTCCTTAGTAAACTGCCTGTAAATGGTCTTTTCCATCTATGATCTTAGTTATTACATGCTTGCTAAACAAAACATAACTGTTTACGCATATGCCTAAAGTGCTTGAAACCTGATAATCGCTGCTCGCAGCTATATTTTATAATTTAGTTTTAATAATTGTTTAAATTATTAGTTTAAATAATAATAAACGTTTTTCATTAAATATTTTATTACAGCTTTAATTCAATTACCGAAAGTATTTAATAGTTTTGTGTTAGTTAACAACAACGCAACGCTATCAAAAGGTCTGTAGGATTAGGAGAAACAAATTCGGTCAAGTGTGTCCAAAATTTGACATTCATTGTTAGGCCATATTGAAAATAAAAGATACTTTTCCAGACACAGTAAAAATATTACATTATTTAAAAAGATCTTTATTTGAAAATCTCAAACTTTACAATTAAAATTCTTTGGCATCTTCAATTATAAATCACAAATTAAGTTATGTCCTTGAAACTCGATGTGAAAATATCACTGTTTCTTTCCTCTTCCTTTGCTCTCCTGTTAACAGTTTCATTTGGTTCATCCGCCTCTCTTTCCGTTAACTGAAACAATTGTAAGCCCTGCCCACAAACAACCACCCAGGCTCCTCCCTCTTGCCCCACCCCAAACCATGCCCACAATCCAGCAGCATCTGCAGTGTGTGAGAACAGCACCTTCAAGGGGCGGAGGACATCACCGTTCACACTCCACAAACACAAGCGTTGGTCTGGTGAGGTGGACACCAATAGGGTGGGGCTTAGTAAACATAGCCCAGTGAGAGGGGAAGAGTGTGCCTGGGGCACTGACAAATGAGAAAGTAGCTGTAGAGATATGCCTCCATTCTCCTGCTCTTTCTGATCAATCTTGATACTCAGTAGAGACAGCTGTCCATCATCTCCACCACTGGCCAATGAGATAATGTTTTCCTCCATTTGCCCCATCTCTCTCTGCGGTGATAAGACAAGTGTATTGACTCCACTTTGATGGACGGGTATGGAAAAGAAAGGGGCTGATGGGCCTGAAGCAAGACAGTGGAAATCATTATTAGCATAAACGCATATTTTAAAAGTTCCATTATCAAACTCGCGCAATACCGGTATATGCCGCTTAACCAACGTTCAGAAACGCAACGCGTCATTGTTTGAGAGGGGTCCTGTTTCACTGTAGTGAGAGCACAGCGGAGATCGCATCACAGCCTATGGTCCGAAATCACCCCCTAAAGCCTCATTCACTATTCCCTACGTTATCCACTTATATTGTTCACTTGAAAGAGTGAATGAAAACGTGTGAGTGAAGTCGGACCACAATGAGTGCACTCAATAACGTCCACTATGGTTTTGTTCACCACTACAAATGGCTGTCCCCTCAAATAATGCCCTTATTTGGGGTTATAGGGGGTGATTTCGGATTCAGCCCTTGATTACAGCGGAGAATTCAAACTAAACGCGGTACACGAGAGAACGGTTTCTGCTCGGAGTGCCGTGATGAGATTAACATCGTTCTCCACATGGATCAAATAGCACATATATAGACCGGCAGCGAGCGTGTTTAAGTCTTTTATGGACCTATTTCACATACTCTAGTGCTCTAAACATGAACCAGCAGTGTGTATGCACAATAATTTCATCACGTCTTCTTCAAATTAAATGTATGCAAAGGACAGATACAACTGTACGTCTGATCACGACCGCGATGACACAATGGGTTATTCTGATACACAGAAGACAATGATGTAAGTTAATAAATAGACTGACAATTCAAAGAAGAATGTGCAAAAATGTAACTGCTTTATTCTTTCTGTGTTAAACTTGTGCGTGTCATTTGTTCAGAGACTGTAGTGCTCTTAAATGCATTGAAAATATCCTTAGACCTTTTAAAATGTTCTTCAGCGTCTCTCCCTAATTTTGGCATTCTGTTATAATATAGAGTTCGATTTTTAAAATGCTTAAGGTGCCCGTGGTCATATTTTAATATTCATGTGTCTGTAATGAGCGTGTTGCAGATCTGTGTTTTATTGGTTTTCGTCTCCCCACAGCATCATTTTGTGGGGCTTTGTAAACCTGTATTAACTCTAGTGTGGAATTTTTCTACAATATTCACTCGTCATGATGTCAATAGGGCATTCTAGTCAATCTACTGCAGTATTTCCTAGTGAGATGTTATTGTATGTAAAATAGCTGCATAGAAAGTCTTAAAATAATAATAATACTACTAATTTAATATAATAATTATTATTATTATTATAATAGTAACATTTTGGGGACAGGTCTAGAAAACAACATTTTTATTTCAGAGTACACTATCCATTTAACATATTATATAACAAATGCAAACAAATAACATACATCATTTTAAGTTTTTCTTAATGACAGCTAAAAACAAAAAAAACAAAACATAGCTTTGCAAATATTAAAAATAATCAAAAACAAGGTTTTATGTTCTGGTGTATGTATGACTCACCCTGCCAGCTGACACCAGCCTTACTGTTCAAAACTGCTGTTAAATCCCACACAGATATACAACCATCTGTAGTGGCACTGAACAGCAACAAAACCCTGAGACAGAAAAGAGATTGACATTGGACAAACGCAAGTAAGTGTAAGAAATCATTTAAACATGGAATAACACAGTTTATGATAAATGTACAGCATGTCCGTACTTTCTGCCCTGGGAGTCCTCCAGCTTGTAGGTGGCGATGCTGAGCACACACCTCTGATGGTAAAAACACTCCCAAAGCATGTCAACACTCCTATTGCTCTCAGTCACACTGAACAGCCTAAATGAGAAAACACACCTTAATACATTAAATCACAGAACGTTAAAACATGAAACATATTTGAAACTCATTTTAATTTTAATCTCAAACCAAGTTACCTTACTGCACCATCACTACAGCCCAGAGCCAGAACATATTCAGTCCCATTTTGCACCACAGCCATAGACATGTACCTGCAAATACGAGAACACATTCGCACAGTAAATTATAATGAAATCTATCTATTAAAAAAAGCACAATTACAATGGGAGGGGGTACATTGTATTGTCCACCCTCTGGTGGTCATACATTTTCAGAACAGCTACTACCAACCATCAAACAACACTGAACACCCCTAAGAATTCATACACGTTTGAGTAAATGAGGAGTAAATGATGACAGAATTTGACAGAGTAAATGATGATAGAATTTTCATGGAAAATAGAGAGTATTTTGAGAAACACACACGTACCTCGTCTCTGGGTCCATTTTGACGGTCTTGTGTCGATTCCGCTTCCGTTCCCACTGCTCATCCAATCGATGACCAGCTATCTGAGTGACCTGACAGATTGGCTGACCCTGCTGTTCATCCAAACGAAACAAGAGCCGATAACACTGCAGCTGAGCCCGGCCACCCGCCGAGAACACAAAAGAAGACAGCAAGGAGGTATCTGTCCGGTCATCTCTCGCTCTTTCATTAGTTTCTACTCTTCTGATGGCAGCCAGAGCACGAACATTTGAAATATGGTCTGCTAGAACCGCAAGCACTTTAACAGTTCCACTCTGTGGGTTGATGGCAAGTACACCCACTGTGGTATCCTCCCCTCCGGTAACAAAAATCTCCCAAAGTTCTGACAACTCTCCAGTTTTTGTCAGACTACCAAGGTGACACACACAGCTGATGCCTCGCCCATGTAGCCCCTCTTTCAGGGTGTGTCCATTCACATCGGTTTCTTTGGACGCTAATGAACGTGATGCCATGACAGCTCCGTGTTTGATGAACACAAGGGTACCATGTCCGATTGCATGTGCATGAGGATCCATGTGGATGTGTATCGGGCATTTGTAAGCCCAGGATCGATGGCCGCCTCCACAGGTAACTGATAATAGCTTCTCTTGTCGGTGAGGGTCCCATATAACGAAGTGGACAGAGTGGAAGCCAACCATTACAAACCGAGCCTCAGCTACGCTTTCACTCTCTTGATCAATCTTCCTCTTCTCAATTCTCTCATTCAGCAGCTTTCCTTGTACCTCTGGTGCATCCGAGCCCAGAAACAGAATCTTCTCCAGCCACTCCATGCCCCTGCAGGCCCGCTGAACTCTACGCACCTTAAGGACGTTTTCTTCAACAGTTAGTATTCTTACAGATCCATCTCGACCTGTACTGTAAAACAAGTCTTGATACTCACACACAGAAGTCACACCTTGCTTCCCATGGACTCCGTAAAGGGTACTAATGGGAGACATAGGATCGCCAAGTTGTGTTTGCCTGTTTTCGGATTCTTGATCTTGTAAGTCCATTCCTTCTCCTCCTCCATTCTTTTCTCTTTCAGCATAGAGCAGCAGCGACCCTCTCCGGTCACCACACAAGTACAACCCTTTTCTTTGTAACAAAGTAACTGCAGCAGTCAGCCAGCGTTTGGCACAGGGTGGCAGCAGGAATGGAAGAAGAGTTTCCTCTTTCATACGTAGGCCTGATTCATCCTCTATCACCTTTATTGTCCACCTGTAGACTAATCCCTCAGAGCCTGATGCCAGAAGACACCAACTCCAGGACCCTCCAGACAGTCCCTTGACCCACAGTACAGAGTGAACTTTACCCTGTCCAGCTTTTAGCAAGACTCTTACACCTGGCTGCCCTACAAGGAACACCTGGACACCTCCGTTCAGATTACCCACTGCACACACCCACACAATGCAATTCGAATTCTGGACTTGGACGCTTGTGATCTCCATCACACAATACGACTGGAATTCTGCTCCTCCTTGCCAGATGACATCCCAGGTGTCACCCTGACTAAGGCACACCTCTCCTTGATCAGTACAGACCAGAACTTTATTCGATTCATCCTCACTCAACAATCGGACCACTTTGGGACAACCTTGCCCTTTAAATCCCAGATCTAGCTGAGTCTCTGCCTGAGTTTCCTCACTGTCTTTCTTCTCCTCTGACACTCTCCACACTCTTACCCCACCATCTGCACCTCCAGTAGCCATCCATCTCTCCCTACAGCCTATACTTCCAACGCTGACAGCCAGAGCCCTCACTCCACCTGACCTATGCCCTCTAAACGTACATCCCACCTTCCCTTCTCCCCCCCATTCCCAGAGCAGGCATGCTCCATCTTCTCCTGCACTGAATACACGGCTGGGTGTAAGCTTGACACAGAAGACCCGTGCCTGGTGCCCGTAAAGCACCCGAAGACATGTTGGTGTTTCCTCTCCACAACCTGCATCTCCACCCAATGTGCCCATGCTCCACAAACGAACGCTGCGATCATCCGAGGCAGACGCCAGCCATCCAGATTTCTGAAGGTAGCAAAGACTGAAAATGACTCCACTGTGGCCCAGCAGACGTCTCTCTACCTGGGACTGGCCGTCAGGTTTGGTCCCTGTGGGCCTCCAAAGCACGAGCTGGTTGAAAACAGTCCCCCCCACAAGCACTAAAGAGTCCCAATTTGGACCAATCATAAGTGCTGAGTAGAGAAGACAGGACTCTACGCAGGAGTAGAAGGAGAGAATGTTACCAGATTCTGCTTCTAGGAGCAGCAGGGCATTGTGGGCCAAGGCTATGCCTAACAGTGTGTGGGGTTGTGCTTTTAGCCAATGAATGTCCAGCACCCAGTCTTGAAGCTCCAAGAGTGGACCAGTCAGCTTTAGGCATTGTCCTGCAGAATTGAAGCTAACAAGCCGAACTCCTTTTCCTCCAAATACAATTATTTCCTCCTCGTCATTGTCCCAAACAGAAATGTCTCCAGACTGATGTTTTCTACCAGGGCGTATCCCATGGATTCGGTAGTTATGGAGAACATTTAAAGATGCACATTTTTTAGTAGATGCTTGAAGACTATACACAGAGAGGAGTGGTCCCTCACCTAAAAAAAATTACACAATTGCAGGAATGAAATCATCCAATTAATAACTTGTTTATAGAGAAAAACACATTAATACACATTATGATATTGAGAAACATTTCTTAATTTCCCAAGCACATTTCTCTTTTAATAAAGAAATGAAATTCAGAAAAGGAAAAAAACGAGACCCTCTTGGTCAAAAGATGGAAATTCTGGCTTAGCCCATTTAACTCTTACAGGTGCAGTGGTCACTATAGGAAACCACACCTGTTCATATTTGGCTGAAGTAGGAATCTGTCCATTTTGTCAAAATATTGACTGGGGGGGAAAAATGTAGTGCACAGGAGGTAGTTGCAGAATACGCAAATCACTTGAGAATCACATTCACATCAGCAGCATAAAAAAACACTAAAATGTTGCATAAATTATAGAAAAGTAAGCAATATTAGAATGCATTACAGGCTATTCTATTGCCAGTACATTCCAGACATGTCATGGATTCTGTTTAATCACTCCAAAACTTTTCACAATTAATTGCAGCAGCCGTCAAATTATTTGTGCAGCCCTAGCCCCTAGTGCATTTAACATTACACACCAAATCACATGACAAGACAACAGTTCCAGTTCCCATTCTATGTTTGATGAAAATTAGGGTTAGGGGTAACATTATAAAAGACGTTTCATGTTGTAATACATGTGGCCTACATATTAAACCTTTCTGATCTGTTTGTCAAGCATGTTTTAAAGACTTACTAGTCTCTATAGTATAGTTTTGAATGTTTGCATTAAATAAATGTAAACTAGCTAAACCAAGAACATTTTGAGAAACGTATGGTTGTTCAGAGAAACCACCTCCAAAACGACCCACGGGTCATATCCTGCATGATTGAATCCAAAATGGATTTTTAGTTGAACGATTTTCTACCAGTTCATTAAAAGAATGAATGTCAGTCACCTGTCAACAGGAAATCCTCCCCCAGGAATTCCAGCGCAGTCACTGGAGCAACAAGCACAGCGATTTTCATCACAGCAGACCCCACAGGAGACGCCATCTCACACTGTCCACACAGCAGGCTGAAGACTTCTGGAGTAAATCAAAAATATTATAGCATTATTTATTACTCTATAACTTCCTGAAGTACCTTTTTCACAAGGCAGAAGTCTCTGTCAAATAAATAAATGAGAATAAATGCATACTGCTCGCAATGGCCTTTACTATACTATATCAAGAAATGTAGTTATGATATCAGTCCAGTGCTAGATTCTCACACAGATTAAGTGTTCATAGGGGTCAGGGTTTCCCAAACTGGGGTTCACAAAGGAACTGCAGGGGGTTTGTGAGTTAATCTTATCCCTTTCATGCATGATGTTCACATTTGTGGACAGTTAATTTAACTCCATTTAGGGTTCATTTATCTTAGTAATTTTCTCCAAACCACTTGAATGCAGTGTCAGTAGATTGACAGCAATATTGTAACAGTGGCTACTGTCTTGTATTCCAAATATTCATTGGAATATATATATTAATATTGAATATATTATACAATATTATATATATTATATACAGTGAGGAAAATAAGTATTTGAACACCCTGCTATTTTGCAAGTTCTCCCACTTAGAAATCATGGAGGGGTCTGAAATTGTCATCGTAGGTGCATGTCCACTGTGAGAGACATAATCTAAAAAAGAAAATCCAGAAATCACAATGTATGATTTTTTAACTATTTACTTGTATGATACAGCTGCAAATAAGTATTTGAACACCTGAGAAAATCAATGTTAATATTTGGTACAGTAGCCTTTGTTTGAACAGAGGTCAAACGTTTCTTGTAGTTTTTCACCAGGTTTGCACACACTGCAGGAGGGATTTTGGCCCACTCCTCCACACAGATCTTCTCTAGATCAGTCAGGTTTCTGGCCTGTCGCTGAGAAACAAGGAGTTTGGGCTCCCTCCAAAGATTCTCTTGTCATGTTGGAAGACCCAGCCTCAACCCATCTTCAATGCTCTAACTGAGGGAAGGAGGTTGTTCCCCAAAATCTCGCAATACATGGCCCCGGTCATCCTCTCCTTAATACAGTGCAGTCGCCCTGTCCCATGTGCAGAAAAACACCCCCAAAGCATGATGCTACCACCCCCATCCTTCACAGTAGGGATGGTGTTCTTGGGATGGTACTCATCATTCTTCTTCCTCCAAACACATTTAGTTGAATTATGACCAAAAAGTTCTATTTTGGTCTCATCTGACCACATGACTTTCTCCCATGACTCCTCTGGATCATCCAAATGGTCATTGGCAAACTTAAGACGGGCCTTGACATGTGCTGGTTTAAGCAGGGGAACCTTCCGTGCCATGCATGATTTCAAACCATGACGTCTTAGTGTATTACCAACAGTAACCTTGGAAACGGTGGTCCCAGCTCTTTTCAGGTCATTGACCAGCTCCTCCTGTCTAGTTCTGGGCTGATTTCTCACCTTTCTTAGGATCATTGAGACCCAACGAGGTGCGATCTTGCATGGAGCCCCAGTCCGAGGGAGATTGACAGTCATGTTTAGCTTCTTCCATTTTCTAATGATTGCTCCAACAGTGAACCTTTTTTCACCAAGCTGCTTGGCAATTTCCCCGTAGCCTTTTCCAGCCTTGTGGAGGTGTACAATTTTGTCTCTAGTGTCTTTGGACAGCTCTTTGGTCTTGGCCATGTTAGTAGTTGGATTCTTACTGATTGTATGGGGTGAACAGGTGTCTTTATGCAGCTAACGACCTCAAACAGGTGCATCTAATTTAGGATAATAAATGGAGTGGAGGTGGACATTTTAAAGGCAGACTAACAGGTCTTTGAGGGTCAGAATTCTAGCTGATAGACAGGTGTTCAAATACTTATTTGCAGCTGTATCATACAAATAAATAGTTAAAAAATCATATATTGTGATTTCTGGATTATTTTTTTAGATTATGTCCCTCACAGTGGACATGCACCTACGATGACAATTTCAGACCCCTCCATGATTTCCAAGTGGGAGAACTTGCAAAATAGCAGGGTGTTCAAATACTTATTTTCCTCACTGTATATACACGGTTGGCTTCATCACTCTGTCTCCTCTCCACCAATCAGATGGTGTGTGGTGGGCGTTCTGGTGCAATATGGCTGCTGTCGCATCATCCAGGTGTATGCTGCACATTGGTGGTGAATGAGGAGATTCCCCCTTTCTATGTAAAGCGCTTTGAGTGCCAAGAAAAGTGCTATATAAAATGTAACAAATTATTGCTTTATTTAGAAAAATGTTTAGTATGTAGAGTAAAGTATGATGAATATGTTAGTATTTTATAAACGAAAATTTAGAGTAAAATGTAGTTTTTATACACCAAAAACTAACCTTCCACGTATGTGGACATCATGTAATAAAACAGACATTTAACAAAATATATTCAACATAAATAACCATTCAAAATTACATATTACGGCATTAAATGGCAACTTTACACATACATACCGAGACAAATTGGCATGGTGCCTTCCAAACTGGGACAGCACAGGTCAAGCACTCAGTATAGAATAATATAGAATATCCCAGAGGACAGTGTGTGAGACAGTGACAGCTTTGATGAGGAGTATGTGCCAGCAAAGCCCAGTCCATATTGCTACTAGGTTTCCGCATATATGTAACTACCATTATAGTTCCTACAATATGTTTAATCCTTGTTATATTGTAATATTAATGTTTTTAATAACTGAGCTGATATACATAGCATAACATGTCATAATAAAAACACAATGTTCCATATTGTCATCTGTGGATTTTTGTCCCATTTTATGCCTTTGTTAAATCATTTTTAAATAAAACTGAATTTTGTAAAAATGAAAATGGATTTCAATTTTAGCATCATATTAAAGTAATAAAAAGAATCTTTAAAAAATCTAGATAATGTTTTCCATAATTCATGCATTAAAGGGATATATATATATATATATACACACAAACATTTTATTAAAATATTTTAGTTTTTTTTAATTAGTGTGATATTTATATTATTTTTATAAATTATAATAAAACCCTGACTAAAGAAAGGATTTTTATTTTTACCTTCATATCATTTGACTAACTGACACCAGAGACCCGCGAGCATGTCAGGGGGTACTTCAGGTAAACAAGTTTATAAAAAAGGGTTTGAGCTGACAAAAACTGAGGGATTAAGAGAATGTCAGGTAAACAAACACCATTATTTGAGTAAATTAACCAAGGACTAATCTTACCCTAATGGTTGCTGTGTTTTTGAACATGGCAGTTGGTTCTAACTGGCCTGAGTAGAATGGTCCGGTCTGGTCATTAGCTGGTCTAAATGTGAAATGTATAGATGACCAGCTAACACGTTCCAATATTAGTACTACTTTAGATAACAGCTAAAGTAGGGTTTCTACCAAGTATCTGTTAGCTACCTATTTATTGAAATAATGAACTTCAGTCAACCGTCAACAGGACCCGGTTACCATAAAGTGTATTTTCCAGCAGGGATAATTCTGCATGTTTTTTGTTTTGTTTTTTATCATCGTAACAACACCTCTATCAGTTTCACTTACGCGTCCCCTGTCGTGCCTTTTTGGGGGGAGGTGAAATGGAAAACTGTTGTATTTTCTTTCATACTAAACCCAGCCACGGTCGTATCTCTGATCCAACATGTTTCGTTCTGCATGCAAGTGTTTCTCGCTTCCTCGTTGACATCGCGCAGCGTCCAATCGCGCTGTTCAATACTGCACAGACCGCACCACACTGGCGACCAATTGGATGAAACGAGTGCTGCGCTTTCTAGGTTAAAACGCGTAGATTTGTGCACTTTGCCTGATGCACAAACCATATGTATTGAACAGATCTCATGAGAATGGTATACAAATCATATGAATTGCACAAACGGGTGAACTGCCTCTTTTTTACGCCCGGAGCGTCTTTTTGCGCATGTGTCTCCAGTCTGTTGTTTTAATTTCTTACGGACCGCTTAAACCCAGGGGGTGGGGACAAAGTGTAATATTTTCGGGATAAAATCGTCAGACTGATGATTGCATGTAAGTAGGGTCAATATAAATGATATGATATCAGTTTGTCATTATTGGTTGTGTAATGCACGAGAGCTTCATTAAGAACAGTGAGCTTTAGCTGTAGTCTTCAGCTCGGGTTCACTTCTGTAGTGCGATGCTCGGGTTTAGCGCTGTGGCTAACGAGACCAGTGGATTCATAATAATAATCATTGCAGAAACATGCAGCCTGCTCCACCCGCACCTGTAGTACTAGAAGTCATGGATTTAAAAGCTTGTTTTTTTCTTTGTTCATTCTCTTGCGTGTAAAGCGATCCGATTCCTAAATGAATTGTTCTTTGAGTCTGGTCGTTGCAATGAGTCGGTTCAGTCCGGTTTTGTGAACAGGTTCTGGTTCTCGGACTGAATCGATAAGTCGAGAACAGAGCCGATGATGAATAGTGAGTTGAGGATTAGAGAGCTAATTTACTTCAATAACGAAATAGCAGAATTAAATAAAATAAAAATGTGCACTACTTTGTTGGACAGTTTTATCAAAACAAACGAAACCGAGTTGTTTTTTTCAAATGCACAAAATACAAAGGTGCAAAAACTTTCTTTTCAACATGTAAACGAATCTTATCGTACAATGTAAATGCACATTTAGTTTATAAATTACTTTTCTTAATTAATTTAATTTTATGAGCTGGTTGTAACAAACTAGGAGAAATACAATGAACACTCATATTAACAAACGTAACGTAAAAAAGAACAAAAATATACAGCAAAATATTAAAGGCGTTACGACGTAAAAGAGCTTTTGAACGTTTTTAACGAACCGGTTCTTTGAAACAAACAGTTCGAAAGAACCGATTCTGATTAATTAATATATGGAGCACATGAGTTTCCCCCCCCAAAGATCAAGTGTTTCATTAACTCTTCCAAAAGGAGGAGCTAATATTAAGATTCAAAAACTAGTCCCTTTATTTTGTTTTCTGTCTGCTGAATTACAGACTTCACATGTGTGCCTGGTGACCCCTTGCGCATCAGGTGGACCCTGGATGCCTTTCCGTTGAGCACTGATGATCGAGCGACCTCACACACTCATATTTGCCTGTGGCATCCAGAGTTTAACATATCACTGCTACTGAAACTCTGGAAGCGTACTGCACATAACAGGACCAAACCGACCTCACCTTCCTGTAATGCTGGAGTGTAAAACTCAAAAACTGACACTGTGATACTGCAGATGTTACCATGTAAAAGTGTACAGGTAACACTGAAAGTTAGTAGTTACTGAAAGAACTAGACTGTTCTATTGAAGATAAAACAATTGTGATTTTATAGATGACACATAGTACCTCAACATAAGTCTTTGTACCCAGTAACTCACAAATACACTCATGCTGACCACCATGACGTACCGCATGCCAAACTTCACTCTGGAGCAAAAGCTTTTCCTGCTTCGGAGAATCCATGCGGTGGTGGACACAGTCCAGGACTTTCGGAAAGACACCAACACTACTGTGCACCGGAACGCTGTATGGGCAGAGCTGGCTCAGGCCTTCAATGCGGCGTTCCCTAGTCGACCCCCCAGCAGCATCGGCTCTCTTAAGACCCTGTGGAAACGGCTGAAGGTGGAATGTCGTGTAGCGCTGCAGAAGCGACAGGAACAGCAGGCAGCTGGGCTTCCTGTGTCTGTCCTGACTCAGGTAAATTGAAGTCTTTCTCATGTTTCTGTAGTTCTGTTATATGCTTTGGAACTTCTGATGCTTCGAGAGTCAACACAGTGTGGTTCTTGTCAGGTGCAGAGAGAAGTCATTGCCCTGGTGCCAAACCTGATCTCCTGTCTGGAGGAGGTAGATGGAGATGGCAGCTATGCCTCAGTTAGGGGCGGCTCACCTGGAGCAGGTAATTAATAGTCATGTCATCTCAATTGCAGGATGAAATACTACCACTCTCCCCAGCTGTCAACTCTGTAATTATACTGGGAAGGAGATTAATTGAGTCATTCTCTCTCTTGTAGTGATGGGGCTTTCAGGCACTAATGGGAGTGAGCATGAAGATGCTGACCACAGTCAAAGTGATGTAAGACTGAAATCAGCCTTGAAATTATTACTAATATGCCTCTTAAGCTAAATGTTTTCTATTATATTGCAGATTTTATGACAAAAAATGTGATTGACCCTCTTATGATGTACAAGGCATGGAAAATGTACGTCACACCATTATAGCCGCGTTTACACCGAAATTACAGGAACTTTTTTTACCCCAGACCTGCTACTGTCTGCGTTTCCACTGTGGTCTAAAGTACCGTGAATATTAGGAAAATTAGTCCAGAGACGTGGGACTGCGCGCGGCTGCTCCTCCCAGTCAGTGACGGACAGTAATCATTTTTGTGCGACACTGTCTGCAACAATAACAAGTATGGATGAGATGCAAGCAGCACTGATTCTGCTAGTTATGTATTGGTTTACTAAATAGGTCATTAACAAAACTGTGGGAAAGAGAAGAGCACTGATACTAAAGCGTATTCTGAAAGCTCGTAAAGCTAGATTTAAAATAAGACAACGTATGTTATCATCAGCTATTACGGACATTGACCGTGCGATTGCTGAGACGAACGCGCGCCATCGGACAGAAAGAGCAAGACTGATATTTACTTAGCAGAACGAACAATCGCTAAAGACTTTTAAAAATGCCGGTTGAAATAAAACGCTGCGTAGTTCAACCAATCAGCATGTTCAGCACCCAAGTCCCACCCCCGAAAGTTCCCGAACTTTGAAAAAGTATTACCTCGGGAGCAGGGCGTTTGGAGGGGGAAATATTTACCCGAAACTTCATTTAGACCCTGGTTCGTGCGGTCGAAACACACCGAGTACCACCCCAAAGTTCCTAGTTCCTGGGGAAAGTTCCTGTGGTGGAAACGCGGCTTATGTTAAAATGTAGTGTTACCAGGTCAACATTTTACATGCATCTTGCAACAGAGGTGAAAATAAATATACATGTACAATTATATATACACTACCGTTCAAACGTTTGGGGTAAGTGCAATTTTGTTTAAAATGTTTTTTTTTTTTTTTTAAGGAATTAATACTTTTATTCAGCAAGGATTAATTCAATTTATCAAAGGTGTCGGTAAATGCATTTATAATGTTACAAAAATGTCAAATAAATTTATTCTTTTGAAAAATTTGGAAAAAATTAATCATGGTTTTCAACATTAATAATAATAATATTAAATGTTTCTTAAGCACCAAATCAGCATATTAGAATGATTTCTGAAAGATCATGTGACTGGAGTAATGATGCTGAAAATCTCAGGAATAAATTACATTATAAAATATTAAAATAGAAAAGTTATTTTAAATTGTAATAATATTTCACAATATATAATCTCATTATCATATATAAATGTAAAATAAATGAGTGCTGTCAAATCGATAAATTGCATCTTACATAAAATATTTTGTTTACATAATATGTGTGTGTGTGTATATATATATATATATATATATATATATATATATATATATATATATATATATATATACACTCACCTAAAGGATTATTAGGATCGCCTGTTCAATTTCTCATTAATGTAATTATCTTATCAACCAATCACATGGCAGTTGCTTCAATGCATTTAGGGGTGTGGTCCTAGTCAAGACAATCTCCTGAACTCCAAACTGAATGTCAGAATGGGAAAGAAAGGTGATTTTAAGCAATTTTGAGCGCGGCATGGTTGTTGGTGCCAGACGGGCCGGTCTGAGTATTTCACAATCTGCTTAGTTACTGGAATTTTCACACACAACCATTTCTAGGGTTTACAAAGAATGGTGTGAAAAGGGAAAAACATCCAGTATGCGGCAGTCCTGTGGGCGAAAATGCCTTGTTGATGCTAGAGGTCAGAGGACAATGGGCCGACTGATTCAAGCTGATAGAAGAGCAACTTTGACTGAAATAACCACTCGTTACAACCGAGGTATGCAGCAAAGCATTTGTGAAGCCACAACACGCACAACCTTGAGGCGGATGGGCTACAACAGCAGAAGACCCCACCGGGTACCACTCATCTCCACTACAAATCGGAAAAAGAGGCTACAATTTGCACGAGCTCACCAAAATTGGACAGTTGAAGACTGGAAAAATGTTGCCTGGTCTGATGAGTCTCGATTTCTGTTGAGACATTCAGATGGTAGAGTCAGAATTTGGCGTAAACAGAACGAGAACATGGATCCATCATGCCTTGTTACCACTGTGCAGGCTGGTGGTGGTGGTGTAATGGTGTGGGGGATGTTTTCTTGGCACACTTTAGGCCCCTTAGTGCCAATTGGTCATCGTTTAAATGCCACGGCCTACCTGAGCATTGTTTCTGACCATGTCAATCCCTTTATGACCACCATGTACCCATCCAATGATGGCTACTTCCAGCAGGATAATGCACCATGTCACAAAGCTCAAATCATTTCAAATTGGTTTCTTGAACATGACAATGAGTTCACTGTACTAAAATGGCCCCCACAGTCACCAGATCTCAACCAAATAGAGCATCTTTGGGATGTGGTGGAACGGGAGCTTCGTGCCCTGGATGTGCATCCCACAAATCTCCATCAACTGCAAGATGCTATCCTATCAATATGGGCCAACATTTCTAAAGAATGCTTTCAGCACCTTGTTGAATCAATGCCACGTAGAATTAAGGCAGTTCTGAAGGCGAAAGGGGGTCAAACACAATATTAGTATGGTGTTCCTAATAATCCTTTAGGTGAGTGTATATATATTATACACTATATTGCCAAAAGTATTGGGACACCCCTCCAAATCATTGAATTCAGGTGTTCCAATCACTTCCATGGCCACAGGTGTATAAAATCAAGCACCTAGGCATGCAGACGCTTCTACAAACATTTGTGAAAGAATGGGTCGCTCTCAGGAAATTCAAGCGTGGTACTGGGAAAGGTTGCCACCTGTGCAATAAGTCCATTCGTGAACTTTCCTCACTACTACATATTCCACGGTCAACTGTTAGTGGTATTATAACAAATGTGGAAGCAATTGGGGACAACAACAACCACGTAAAATAACAGAGAGGGGTCAGGCACACAGTACGCTGAAGTCGCCAACTTTCTTCAGCGTCAATAGCTACAGACCTCCAAACTTTGTGTGGCCTTCAGATTAGCTCAAGAACAGTGTGTAGAGAGCTTCATGGAATGGGTTTCCATGGCTGAGCAGCTGCATCCAAGCCTTACATCACCAAGTGCAATGCAAAGTGTTGGATGCAGTGGTGTAAAGCACGCCGCCACTGGACTCTAGAACAGTGGAGACGTGTTCTCTGGAGTGACGAATCGTGCTTCTCTGTCTGGCAATCCGATGGACGAGTCTTGGTTTGGCGGTTGCCAGGAGAACGGTACTTGCCTGACTGCGTTGCGCCACATGTAAAGTTTGGTGGATGAGGGGATTATGGTGTGGGGTTGTTTTCCAGGAGTTGGGCTTGGCCGCTTAGTTCTAGTGAAAGGAGCTCTTAATGCTTCAGCATACCAAGACATTTTGGACAATTTCATGCTCCCAACTTTGGGGATGGCCCCTTCCTGTTCCAACATGACTGCGCACCAGTGCACAAAGCAAGGTCCATGAAGACATGGATGAGCGAGTTTGAAGCTGTTATGTCCCTGCACTCAACACTCAACATGCACTCAACTTCTTTGGTCGACCATGGCGAGGCCTGTTCTGAGTGGAACCTGTCCTGTTAAACCGCTGTATGGTCTTGGCCACCGTATTGCAGTTCAGTTTCAGGGTGTTGGCAATCTTCTTATAGCCTAGGCCATCTTTATGTAGAGCAAGAATTCATTTTTTCAGATCCTTAGAGATTTCTTTGCCATGAGGTGCCATGTTTAACTTCCAGTGACCAGTATGAAAGAATGTGAGAGCAGTCCACTCTGTATACAAGCTGTATACATGAGTTATACAAGCTGTACACTCACTACTTTACATTGTAGCAAAGTGTCATTTCTTCAGTGTTGTCCAATGAAAAGACAAAAATGTGAGGGGTGTACTCACTTTTGTGAGATACTGTGTATATATACAGTGGGGAGAAAAAGTATTTGATACACTGCCGATTTTGCAGGTTTGCCCACTTACAAAGCATGTAGTCTGTAATTTTTATCATAGGTACTCTTCAACTGTGAGTGACGGAATCTAAAACAAAAATCCAGAAAATCACATTGTATGATTTTTAAGTAATTAATTAGCATTTTATTGCATGACATAAGTATTTGATACATCAGAAAAGCAGAACTTAATATTTGGTACAGAAACCTTTGTTTTGCAATTACAGAGCTCATACGTTTCCTGTAGTTCTTGACCAGGTTTGTACACACTGCAGCAGGGATTTTGGCCCACTCCTCCATACAGACCTTCTCCAGATTCTTCAGATTTCGGGGCTGTCGCTGGGCAATACGGACTTTCAACTTTTCTATTGGGTTCAGGTCTGGAGACTGGCTAGGCCACTCCAGGACCTTGAGATGCTTCTTACGGAGCCACTCCTTAGTCGCTCTGGCTGTGTGTTTCGGGTCGTTGTCATGCTGGAAAACCCAGCCACGACCCATCTTCAATGCTCTTACTGAGGGAAGGAGGTTATTGGCCAATACGGTGCAGACGTTCTATCCCCTTTGCAGAAAAGCATCCCCAAAGAATGATGTTTCCACCTCCATGCTTCACGTTCGGGATAGTGTTCTTGGGGTTGTACTCATCCTTTTTCTTCCTCCAAACACGGCGAGTGGACTTTAGACCAAAAACCTCTATTTTTGTCTCATCAGAGCACATGACCTTCTCCCATTCCTCCTCTGGATCATCCAGATGGTCATTGGCAAACTTCAGACCGGCCGGGACATGTGCTGGCTTGAGCAGGGGGACCTTGCGTGCGCTGCAGGATTTTAATCCATGATGGCATAGTGTGTTACTCATAATCATTGATGCCCCACAAGGTGATATCTTGCATGATGCCCCAGACCGAGGGAGATTGACCGTCATCTTGAACTTCTTCCATTTTCTAATGAATCTAATAACAGTTGTTGCCTTCTCACCAAGCTGCTTGCCTATTGTCCTGTAGCCCATCCCAGCCTTGTGCAGGTCTACAATGTTATCCCTGATGTCCTTACACAGCTCTCTGGTCTTGGCCATTGTGGAGAGGTTGGATTCTGTGAGTGTGTGGACAGGTGTCTTTTATACAGGTAACAAGTTCAAACAGGTGCAGTTAATACAGGTAATGAGTGGAGAACAAGAGGGCTTCTTAAAGAAAAACTAACAGGTCTGTGAGAGCCGGAATTCTTACTGGTTGGTAGGTGATCAAATACTTATGTCATGCAATAAAATGCAAATTAATTATTTAAAAATCATACAATGTGATTTTCTGGATTTTTGTTTTAGATTCCGTCTCTCACAGTTCAAGTGTACCTATGATAAAAATTACAGACTTCTACATGCTTTGTAAGTAGGAAAACCTGCAAAATCGGCAGTGTATCAAATACTTGTTCTCCCCATATACACACACATATTATGTAAACAAAAACTTTTATGTTAGAAGCAATTCATCGATTTGACAGCATTAAAATAAATGTATAATTTTATTAAAGAATAAACGTATAAAGGGTAGTTATACAATAATCTGTATTCTATACACTATTTTTTTTTTTTTTTTTACCAGTGTTGCAATCACTGCACATTTCCATGTATTGCATGCATGCATGCTGTATTGTCAATATAGCATGCCCTTTTGAGCCTTATTTCATAAATGTACAGCAATTATGATGCTGTTAAACTTACTTTTTTATTACAGGAAGTAGACAGCAAGGAGAACTTAGCCATTGAACTTGGTTTGGCCTCTCCTACTCACCCAGCTTTCAACTCTGGGATTCCTCCTGGCACTGACTCCTCTCCTCTCCGCTCACATTCAGTCTCTTCCAGGTCAAGTCGCCCCTCCCTCATCTACCCAACCCATGCAGGAAGCACCTCAGGGCTTGGATCAGGGACTAGGGGTGCAAACTTTGATATCATACACAGAGAGCCTGCGGTGCCACGTGCTCCTACCAGAGGATCAGTTGAGAATTCATTACCGCCAATGGACTCTTATACCTCAGACTCAAAATGGGAGTCACGTCGACAGGAACTGTTCGAGCTGGAGCATCAGCAGACGATGAGTCTGTTGCTTCTGCAGCAGTGTGTGTGGGAGGAGAAGAGGAAAGCAGTGAGACAGAAAGAGAAGGCGGCACGGGCCAAGAAGAGATATTATCAAGCCAAACTACTGAAGATAGGCGCACATTATCTGCCCTCCAGTAGTGACAGCGAGGATAATGGACATCCACAGACATGAACTCAGATGTTTATGACATCCTAGCTATTTTTACTTTCTTTTGGAAAGTTTTTTTTATTCTATCAATGTTGTTTATTTACAAAACAATATATTTTTTATTGTGGACTAAACTTAATTGGTGTTTAGGAATGTACCATGTGTATCATATGGAGGGGGAATTCACTTAAGCAGGCTTTGTTTGTTCCAATAGCAGATAGAAATCTCATGTCCTTTTATCCTCTCTCTCATTAACACTGGTTCTGCATTCCATTCCGTGGAAAGTATGATTTCTACTTAAAGGGACAGTTTGCCCAAAATTAAAAAATTCATAATTTCCTTACCTTCATGTCTTTACAAACTATATGATACTTTTTTTCTTCTGTTGAACACAAAAGACTATATTTTGAAAAGGGTTTATTTTGTACATAAAATCAAAGCAAATCGGTTGTGTTGTTTTGGACCCCATTGACTTGGGGTGTATGGACAAACGTATGGACAAAAACAGTTGAAATATTTAAAAAATATCTTATGTGTTCTGCAGAAGAAAGTAAGTCATACAGGTTTGGAGCAAAATAAGGGTAATAGTAAATGATGGCATAATAAAAAAATGTGTGTCAATTATCCCTTTAAAGCAGGGGTGTCCAACCCTACTCCTGGAGAGCTACCTTCCTGCAGATTTCAGTTCCAACCCTACTCCAATACACCTGTCTGTAATTATCTAGCACCCTGAACACCATGTTCAGGCGTGCTTGATTGAGGTTGGAGCGAAAATCTGCAGGGTGGTAGCTCTCCAGGACCAGGGTTGGACACCCCTGCTTTAAATGCTCTCAATTGCCTGACGTTGTAAAGCTGCGTCCGAAATCGCACACTCTCTTGAGTAGGTACTTATTTTGGATAAGTAATTACTCCACAACCGCTATAAAAGTTAGTTCTATATAGTATGAATGTAATTCGAACATACTATGTTCAATATGTTGTCATTATCATGTGACCTACCAGCGTCAGTTACGTCGCTTCACTGCCATTCATAAATCCTCTCCCGTGGCCTCATGGAAGTGTCCATCGTATGCACACTTCAGAATCTCACCATAAGTAGTAGGTCATCCGGGTACTTTTTGCCTACTTTTTTATGAGTACTGTGAATTCTTTTGTCTCATACTGTTTTTCGCCTACGCAGTTGTGATTTCGGATGCAGCCATTGTCTCACTGAGTGTCATGTTTGAGTGATATACAAACGAAAGTGTTGAATGGAACGCAGCATAAGGCGTCGTTCACACAGACCACGTTCTTGCGTTTAAAAATGCAAGACGCAGTGTAATATGACAAGAAAATGCAAGATCTAGAGACGCGTTATTTAAAAGTTAAACTTTTAACTTGAGTGCCTTGTTTTTGTTTTTTTAGAACGCCATGTCATGCGGGAGACAAGACACGTCCGTCAAAAATACTTGCTGTGTGAAATTGAATGGCCCCAAACCCTCACATAGTCAGGCCAGAATTGAGTGATATTCAGTCCTGCTTGATGGCAAGAGGAAATGAATTGAAATGAGATTTCAAATGTTTCTGTATAGCATTTTAATTTGATGATTGTATCATGATCAAACCAAGGATGGATTAAGGTCCTCCAAGGCCCCCCTTTGATGCAATTGTGATTTATAATGTCTAAATAGCAGGAAATTACACTGCAATTATGAGGAAAAAAAGTACATTTATAAAATTGCGAGGCAATTGCCAGACCAGAATCCATCCATGGATCCCACTCATCTGACTGTTTTAGGACATTGTCTTCAGGACCAACCTTTTGATTCAGTTCACTGTAGCTTATTTATACTATGCAGGTTTTTTCAGGTAAACAAGTGCTTCTCGTAAATGGACTTCCTATTCATGGACTGGTTAGATTTAGTGAAGTTCAGTGTTGTTCATTTATGTCCTGTATACAGTGTTTGGCAGATCCCTCTGTCCTTTTCAAGTTATGAAAAAGCATAATTAAAGGGATAGTTCACCCAAAATCATCATTTACTTACTCTCATGATGTTCCAAACCTCTATGTTACATGAAATAAAGTCATACAGGTCTGGAACAACATGAGGGTGAGTAAATTATGATGCTTTCATTTTTGTATGAATGATCCCCTTTAAAGGTATGTTACGATAGTCTGGAAATTGAGTGTAAATCAGTGATACAAAATGTTAGACTGAATTAAACTAGTGAGAACCTTCCACTGTAAAAGCAGATTTGAAATTTAGATGTAATTTCATTCGATTCGATTGAAATTCAATGTGTAGTGTGATGAACAAGTATTTTTTTTTTTAACTAAAGAAGTCTTGACTATTAAAAAAACATACAGAAGCGTGGTAGCAATAACTCTTTTATTGACACCCAACGGGTCTCGTTTTAACTCCCGTTGGTAGCAGATTTTTTCTGATAACCCCGCATGAGTAAAAGGGATACAACATGTCCTATAATAAACATGTTGAGCCATTATACATTCCTCTTTTCTCTCTCCCACCCAATCATTGTCTTTCACCGCTTTCTCTCTCTGATGGACAGAGGCCATTTCTTTTCCCAGAATGCATTGTGAACAGAAGAAGAGGGGGACATATCAGACATTACATATACAAAAGTTTCACACATAAAACATTTGAAACATGAAATCTCGCTCTTATAAAAAAAACAACTCCCACACGCACTTCTTTAGAAACACTCCAGCAATGATTATGGTAGAGAAATGAATAAATATTAATAAATAAAATAAATTAATTTAATGTCTGTACAAGATAAAATTATGCAGTCATAAATAAAATATAAAATCATGAATAGAAAAAGTACTGGAGCACTTTATAACAGGTAAGAGGTATAAAATGGGTGACATAGGGCACTCTTTTTGGCAAAACTCATGGTAATACTATAAATGACTAAAGAGAAAAAGTCATATGATGAAGCATGATTTCCCTTTTTAACAGGAGCCTGATATTTTTAGATGATCTTACCTTGATGTCTGTATTTAGCTCATCTCACAATGTTCTTTTTTCTGACGTTTATTTGATACTTAACAGAGACCGATATATTTAAGTATCTTTATTAGAAACCATCATAGATGGATTAAATAGTTTCCCCTGAATAGCTGATTCGAGTAACTTTTCCTTAAGCAATATATGAATTATGATAAGTCTGGATATGAAAGCGGTTTTAATTATGCCATACGAAGTCTTGAGTGTGCTTGCAGGCTAATAACCCAAATAAATAAAGGTTTCTTCACACAGCTGCAACAAACTTCAACACATGCTTCAATATCATTTCAGAGCAGTTTGGCCAAAATACTCCAGGCATCTCATACAAGCATGAGTTTGTTGGAGTTTGTTAAAGAAATGTGTTTGGAGGAACCTAAAATCTTCCAATCAAGTCACATGTCTGAAAACGATCTCTTGATTGACAATCATTACGGTCCAATCATATCTTCTGTTTCATAATTCTTTACAATTACAATCACTGTCTCTGGAGTTGCCCACCAATCCCATGTTCGGGCCAACAACTGCTGCATTTACATGGACCAATCCTTTTTTCCGTGGACTCTCTCCTGGTCTTTCAGTGGGTGTGGCTTGTTGCATAAACACATCTTGGAATATAAAGATCGGAGCGGGAATGTTTGGGACTGTTTTGGCTCAGTATGGGTTTGAGAATGTTTTTTTCGATCCTACCCACTTAAACACATATCCACACAATCTTCAAAAACATCACTAGAGATTTTCTTCTTTGATCTTTGATGAAAAAGATACAAAAGTATAAAAATGTTCTGTACAGTTTTTCTCTGTCTCTCTCTCTCTCTGACCAGTCCTCTCAGCTGTTGGTCCGAAATCTGAGGTTTGCCGTTTGGATAAATGAAAATGATAGAAATCATCGCCTTCTCAGGTTTGATTTCCTGTCTGTTCTCAGGAGGGTGATATCTCAAGCCCTTGATGAAAAAAGTCACTCTCATGCCCTAAACTCTTCCCAGGGTGAAGTAGGAGTCCTGATCTCTCCAGTTGGCTCTATGTCCTGTGATTCTTTTGAGCCCATCTGCATAGGTGCATTATGGGGCTGTGAAGGAATCATCAAGATTGTCCATCACTTCTGTTAACTCTACAAAAAGACAGAATAGGAAAGATGTCAATAATGTCATCAAGTACATACTTTTTTGAGGGACCACCAAAGGCAGTCCTAGCACACTTAGTGCCCTAGGTGAGATACCGTGTGTATATATTTTGAAGAATGTTGGTAACTAAACCATTGACTTCCATAGTATTTTTTTTCCATACTAAGGAAGTCAATGGGTCCCATCAACTGTTTGGTTACCGACATTCTTCAACATATTTTCTTTTGTGTTCAACAGAAGAAAGAAATTGAACAACTTGAGGGTGAGTAAATGATGGAAAGATGACAGAATTTTCAGTTTACAGAAAACAAAGTTGCATCTGACCATAAAACGACGTGGAATATAAATGGACACACACTGAGGCAAAAAAGGGGCTGGACTTACTCAGAGTCAGGTGACACTTCAGAGACGCTCTGAGAGGTTGCAGAGAGAGGAGGCGGGGAAGGGGAAGGGCCTGCAGAGGCAGGGTTAGGGGGTGGGGTTAAGACAGAGGAGCTGAAGGAGGCGAGTATGGAGGAGAGGATATCCAGGTGTTCACTAGAGGGCGGGCGACTTGATGGGGCTCCGGGTGCAGCTGCAGATGTTGGGTACCTACATGGGGGGGCGGAGTCTAGGCGACCGCGGTGAGAGGGCAGGGTTTCTTGGGGTTCCTCTGTGATCGGTGGAGGGGGTGAGGAGGGTGGGTGCGGCTCGGGGTGTGAGAGCTGTCGGGGCGGCAAGGTTCTCAGCCACTCCCTGCAGGGCTGTGCTCCACCGTTAGACTCCAACTGCTCCCGGGACCGACTGCTCATGAGAGCCCCTCCAAGGTGCTCCCGAGAGGCCTGCTGCCTCGTTAGAGTGTTAAGCTGTGTTCTCGATCCACTCAGCGAACCCTCTGCCCCCATTAAACCCACCATACCACCCCTGCCCACCAGATCCTCCCTGGAGGCGTGGATACTGTGAACAGGGCCCAGTCTCTCTCTGGACCCTCCCAGGTGCTCAGCACCAAACTCGCGTCGTCGCGGCAACAGGTCGAGGTTTTCACGGGAACGCTGTCGTCGTGCAAGTGAATCCAAGTGTTCACGGGAAGAGTATCGGGAAGCGGGTTGGGACAGTGAGCCAGTACCAGAGTACATACGACCATAGGAGGCAGCTGGGACGCCTCTGTGACCCAACGTAGAGGTCCTGTACCAAGACATCTCACTGGGAGCGCGACCCACGGCAGACAGGCCCTGCAGAGCAGGAGGACAGCCCAGACGATTCTTCAAGATTCCTGAGAAATTAATGCAGAGGGATTTAGTATGGCTTTCTATGCATCGATATTAAAATTCTGTCTGATAACAATAAGATGATAGCTATTTTAATATAATTTAGATTGAATATAATTTAATTTATACAATTGTATTATTGTTCAAACATATTGAACATTAAAATACCATTATTTTATTTTTAAATACATTTTAAATACTGCAAACACTAAAAGCTCAAATCTGTGACATATTTTAAATACTACACGTGAATGAAGACATCACAATATTATGATGTACAGTATTAAAAATGGACATTCATCCTGAGATTTGCTAAAGTGTACATTTTAAAGTGTTATTAAATTTTAAGATTAATTTTATGTAAGTTTTAGATGACAGAAAGGTAATTTAAAGGTAAAAATCACTAAAAAACATTATTATAAATATCTGATATTGAACAGTGCTATTTTAGGGGTTGGGGGTAATTTTAGTACATCAAGTCACTTTTTATTATATATTATTTTCCTCCAGTTAATGGTGTTTTTTTTCATGTAATTCATTTTTTTGGCATGATTTTAGTTAACTATAATAACTCTGATATCAGCCAATAGCCATTAAAGTACAGTTTTATTTAATTATTAATGTTTAAAAAAACTTTTAAGTGTTCATTAGATAAGGGCAGATGGTAATCTGAGTGTAAAAATAGGTCATATAAGCATGCAAAATTAAATAACGTATGGCTACTGGTTAACATTTGGATAACAACCGATGAATATGTGCCTCACCCTTACGGTGTCTATGTGTGAGCCCGTTCTCATCTCCGCTGGTCAGCGATGCATCTGGCTGGTTGTTATTAGCTGCGTCCTTGCTGTAGTCGCCCCCTAGACGGCGCTCTGAGCCCCATTTCTGCAGAGAGTGCGCCTCACAGCCTTCCAGTGCTGGCCAATAGGAGAGCAGGTCATTGCCATCCAGATCTGACACATAAACAGTTCCATACACTAACAGTTGGGCATCATGAAACTAATTTTCCGCACTCCTTTGGCTTCACTATCAATAATAATATAGACATCTGCAACAATGATATTGGTACCTTTTCCACCATTGTGGGAGGCCTCTGTGAGTAAACGTTCACCATGACCGGTCCGTTTGAAGCGTCGCTGGATGCGTCCACGCAGGCGCACATTGTCCTCGCTCTCTGATGACGGGATGGACAAACTCCTCTCCTCTTCCAGTGAGAGATCAGAATCTGAGTCTGAGTCCTCACCTGACAGACAGACAAAGTAACAGGAATGAAAGAAGAAGAGATAAACTAAATGTCACTAATTCTGACAGAGAAGGCCACTAAGCGAACACTATAATTTAACAAGTCAAGAGCGAATAGCGAGCAGTTAAGGAATGAATGATGTTGTGTGTGTGAATACGTACATGCATGCAGGTTATTGTGTATTAGTGTACCTCCGTTGCGGTGGAACATTGCCACGTCCAGGTCAGTGGCCCCTGTGTGAGCAAGAGTGTGTTCGAGAGTCTGCCGTGCCAAGAGATTCTCCCTGAGAAAAACAAAGAATACCTCAACTTTTAATGCTTTTAAATGCATCAGCAGTTCTTCACAAATGAATGTTTTCTGTTATGTACATTGTCAAATAATAAAATGGTGATATACAATCTACAGTTATTTATACTTTTCTTATTTAGTGTGGTCCAAAATACTGAGACTAGTAGTGAAAATAATTTTAGTTTGAATTTGTTTTATTACAAATTACACAACCATTCAAAAGATTGAATAAAAAAAAAAAAATGTCTTCTGTTTTTGAACAAAGTCACAAGTTTGAACAAATGTTCACAAAGGCAGCAATAATACAAAAAAAATCTAAATACAATGTAATATTAAAAGTAATATTATTAAAGGTCCCATAGCATGAAATTTTCATTTTATGAGGTATTTCAACATTAATATGAGTTCCCCTAGCCTGAATATTGTCCCCAAGTGGATAGAAATGTTGATCGGTGTAAACCCGAGTTCTGGCTGTCTCTCTCTGCCTTTGAGAAAATGACAGGCCAGACGAGCCAATCCTGAAGTCTCCTGTTTTGACGTCCAAGCAGGAACGGTTACCTCCCTTTCCTCCGCCCAGAGAATCTGGCACGCCCATGCAAACACTCGAGATCATTAACGTTACTTGTGAACGCTGGCAGTTTCTCAGTGTTTGGATGTACAAATGAAAACAGAAGTCTTTCTTCAGTTCCTTCTGATCTGTGATCAGTGATCTCTTATGTGTAGCTAATTATTTATTATTCGTGCACACGCAGCGGCTTCTCTCTCTCCCGACAGAACGGTGTTTTCGTGTTTTCTATCTTGTGAGTCAGTGTTTTTGTACGTCCTCGTCGCGTCTACCGGTTCTAAAATGTGCATACAGTCGTGAATTTCTGCTCAACATCGGCCTCACACACGCCGAAGCTCGGGCTGCACTGGCCGTTGGCCTTCAACATCCCAGACCCCCAGTACTGCATCTGGCCCACAGCGGAGGCACCAAACGCGGCGTGAGATTAAGCAGACGGGGGGTAAGCATGAGCATATCTGGGCTAGGCTAGCCATCTTTCCCCACAATAAACTGGATTACATTCGATTACTGTTGTTGTGTCTTTGTTTGCGCTGTGTAACGTTACTCAATGCGCGTCACTGACGCTATTCATATGATTGGAACATATCTAGAAATAATGCTATACTCAACACTTACTAACTCGTTCATCTCGACAGCTGTAATGGTACATTGCATGTGTTACAAAGTTGGTAATAATGATGAATACGGACTCGGCGTGACTGGGACTCGTGTTTATTCAGAACTCTCAGATACAAACACAGTAAACTCGCGCTGACTGACAGCGCTCTCATAACTCAGAAGTTACTATAAATAACTTTGTTAGCAATCGCTCCGTCTCCATGATGTCCGGTTCGCGAACGAATCATTCTTTTGAATCGGTTCTTTTTAGTGAACCGAACCAGTTCACCAAATCGGACTGAATCGTTCTAAACGGTTCGCGTCTCGAGTCAGCGCTGATCCATCATTTACTAAAGTTACTAACTTTCTGACATGAGTGACAGCCCCTCCGACTAGAAATAAACTAATAACCTGAAGTATATTCTAGTAACTAAAACAGTTCACCCTGAACTGAGCCTGAGAACTGATGAGAAGTGAACTCAGGTCCATCCGTCTCTGGCAGGCTCGTGCCTCGTTAAACCACGCCCCCTCCGCTCATTTAAAATGCAAAGATGTCAGCCAATCACAACAGTGGGCGTTTTTACTGAAGTCTCACAGCAGACACGCCTCTTGAAGCAGGGCATTCAGCCACAGGGCAAACAGCAGTATAGAAAAAATGCCTTTTATTTCTAAATTATGACATTTTATGATGTAAAAATCATACTAACAACATAAGTACACCTCAGGAAACATTATAAAATAATAGAAAAATGCCATGCCATGGGACCTTTAAATATTATTACAATTTATATAACCGTATTCCTGTGATGGAAAAGCTGAATTTTCAGCATCATTACTCCAGTCCTCAGTGTCACATGATCATTCAGAAATCATTCTAATATGCTGAATTGAAACATTTTGTATTATTTTAAATGTTGAATGTTGTTCTACTTTATATTTTTGTAGAAACCGTGATACATTTTATTTTTTCAAGATGATTTAATGAATAGAAAGTTTGAAAGAACAGCATTTATTTAAAATAGATTTATTTTTAAAGATTTTTCAAAAGTCTTTACTGTCACTTTTGTCAGTGCTGAATAAAATAATTCATTTCTTTCAAAAAAGAAATATAACTGACCTCAGACTTCAATGATAGTGCATAAGAATTTATATATCACATAAGAAGAGTGAACAGTTCACAGTTACAAAACTTTACATAAAATTTAAATGACATGAATTAACAATGAATTTATGAATTATCATATAACATTACATTAAATTTTAATAGTTAAAGGGATAGTTCACCCAAAAATTAAAATTCTGTCATTTACTCACCCTCAACTTTGTTCTGCTGAACATAAAAGAAGATATTTTGAAGAATGTTTGTAACCAAGCTGATAGAGCAACCATTGACTACCATAGTATTTTTTTCCTTACTATGGTAGTCAACGGTTGCTCTATCTGCTTGGTTACAAACATTCTTCAAAATATCTTCTTTTGTGTTCAGCAGAACAAAGAAACTCATACAGGTTTGGAACAACTTGACGGTGAGTAAATGATGACAGAATTTTCATTTTTGGGTGAACTATCCCTTTAACATAGTTAATGAGACCTAATGCATTAACTAATGTTAACAAATTGAACCTTATTGTAAACTATTACCATGTTATTTATTTTATATCATGATCCTTCTTTGTTTTAACATTTGTTTATTTTGAGGTACAAATTATGTTAAGAACATTTAAACTCGAATTCATGTGTTGACAGACCTTGCACTGCTGACTGATGAGATAGTTGAAGTTCCGAGAGTGATCCGGTGTAATCCGCTCTGCTCCAGCAGGGAGGCACTGTTGTACGGGTTTTGGCCCTGCACACATAGAGCAGGTTACAAATCCACATGCTTATTTTCCCTCCATGGGTTCAAATATGGGTTTGCATGTGTGTAACTGTGCACGGAGTGGGGGGGTCATATGTTAATATGTGTGTTTAGGTTCACTAACAGTAATCTGTGGTGGTCTGGGAGGTTCTTCACTAGGGCTTTTCTTGCCCAGGCAGGCCAGTTTCCAGGCCTCCTGCACCTCTGAGTTCAGGAGAGTAAAAACCAACAGTACAGCCAAACCCTAAGGCAAGCGAGTAGGAGAATAGCATTACATACATTACATAGGACACAATTATCAAAGTTTACAGCTAACCCACACCAAAGAAAAAGATGTGTAAAAGCCAGTACACACTTACCTGTATGCAACAGAGGACAATGAACAGGTAGTGGAATGCCAGGACACTGTTATTAACAGCCATAAGACCAAACAACCAAACGCAAGAACTCAACAATAACAGGAGGAAGGCACTGCGGATAGTAGAACTGAGAGAGAGAGAGAGAGAGAGAGAGAGAGAGAGAGAGAGAGAGAGAGAGAGAGAGAGAGAGAGAGAGAGAGAGAGAGAGAGAGAGAGAGAGAGAGAGAGAGAGAGAGAGAGAGAGAGAGAGAGAGAGAGAGAGAGAGAGAGACAGAATAAAATGAATTAATATAGAGTAAAGAGATGAAAAGGCATTAATTCTGTGCTAAAAAACTCATAAATTGCAGGTAGAAACACATGCAGGGAAGAAACTACCATTATAACAATTAAAACATTACAATGTCAGGAAAATACACAACAACAACAATAATAATAATAGTAAATGATGATGATGATTATTATTATTATTATTATTATTATTATTATCAATTAAATATTATAATAACATAATATTAAATATATTAAATATTATAGTAACAGAATTATTTTATTTGACTGGGGTGTAAAGAGAAATGCTCACTTTCCTTCCGCTTAATCAAATCAGTTGGGCGAATATTAAGTCAGCTAATTAATATTCATGAAGAAAAGTTTTATAATATCCCCTGTCCCACTTTCCATATTAAATGTTCCTGAATACATGCATGCTGTACTTACATCACAGGCAGCTTTTTGATCTCCTTCTGAGTGGGGTTGCACGTCATGCGCAGGACCATTAAAAACATCCCACCATTCATCTGTAATACAGAGAGAGCGAGTTGCCAATTTAGACTATCATTGCTATCATTTGCACATACATCCAAAACACAGAGAGAGAAAAATACAAAGACACAAAGATCCTTTATATGGCAAAAACAACACACTGAAAACCACAATACCAGTATGACGACGCTAACTGGTCCCGCAAAGCTCCACATGAGCTTATCGTACATGGAGATCCAGCAGAAATCTGGGTTGCCGTACCCTTCTGGATCCAACCCGACTGCCAGCCCTGCAGCACACAAACGCGTCACAGAGCATGTCTATATGAAAGCATACATTTGTGTGTGTGTGTGTGTGTACATACCTGTAATGATAGCAGGGACTCCCCAGCCAATAGCATAGTAGAATCTCATGGCTCCATAGTTGATGTTTCTCGCTTCAGTCTGCATGCGGTAAATATGCAGAGCTTCCACAAAAAGCCACGCAAATGCCGACATGAAGAAGTAATGGAGCAGAATTGCAACCACCGTGCACAGGAACTGCACCAAACAGAGACAATAAACCAATTAGGAAAAAAGAGAATATAAAACAGCATATTGGATGCATATATAAACAAGATAATGGGCTTCAAAAATTCCAATATGCAGTCAAATAAAAAAAATATTAATTTAAATTGATTTCCTGAGGTGCACTTATAAATGTTAGAAGGATTTTTATTGCAAAAAACTGATAGAAATCATGAAATCAAAATGGACAATTCTTGTTTTTTATGGGATATTGGAGTATTTATTACACATTTTTTATCTGTGCACATAATAATAATAAAAAATAATACAAATCATATTCCCTCATACTCTTTAATCAAAATAACTTGCACTCCCTCTTGCAGCAACATCTCTTCTCTGATGAAATGCTTACTGGTGTGAAGGCGGGACAACATGCCACTCACATGAGATTGACCAATAGCAAACCCCAATGATCCAACCATCCAATCAATTCCTCATGGACAAAATAATGTCCAGTCCTACATTTTATTCTTGTTCAAGAAGCGTTTCACTCATATATTCGTCAGAATAAGGAAGAAAAGTCTCCTTAACCTCCGTTTCATGCTGATTTTAAAGGGTTAAAAATTGGCATTTTCCTTTAAGACTTCAATGTAAACATACTGGGATTGGGTAACACCTTTGCATATGAAGTATTACATGAGGAGCTCTTTTGAAATACTTCATGATGTATTTACAATTACAGCTGTCGAGATTAACTCATCATGAAAAGTGTTGATTACAGCATTATATTTTTGCAAAAACATGTTGCAGCGCTGAACATTGTAGCCAACCACAGTTGTCTGTTGAGTGCATGAATGCAATGACCTCGCCACCGCAACTTAATATCTCCATGACATGAGTTTTACATACTGATAATTCAATTCATAATCAGAGTACAGCACTGAGAGAATGACCATTGACTGGCCTAGTGCAGGGGTTTTCAAACCTGTCCACATTTTGTACGTCTCCCTCATCTAACACACCTGATGCAGTGTTGGGGTTCCACCAGGACAGGTTTGAAAACTAGTGGTTGGCACATGTGTTCTCACTTATTGAGCTGAGGTGCTCAGTCGGGTGTTGTGAGTTCACGTTCAGCTCAAAACAGTGATTCCATTCCCATCATTTACTGAATACTCTCTGCTATACATGTCCAAAAAAATAGAATATAAGGTCTAAAATCAATACACACAAGCAAAGTCAATGTCTGAGAGAGAAGATGAATTATGAATGAACACATACACTATCACAGACACACACCCACACCCCAGCCCAGCAGTTGAAATTAATGAACTCAGCAGTAACAGGCTTTTAGTTTGAGTGGTTTGCACTCTAGAGAATAATGTCTGTTAAAAATGGTGTTAACCTGCTTTAGAAAGAGAAAGAATGTGTGAGCGGCTGTCTGAGGACGAGAGAGACACGGAGAGAGCGTCTGTGTCAGAAAAAGTGTTTAATAACGCCAGTTTCCCAACTCACTGTGTGGTGTAAGTGGTTTTTGGACCATATTGCACTAATGGCTGTAATGTCGGTTTCTGAATGACAAATCTTATTCAAGCTGCCATGTGCTTTATCCTGACAATCAGCTCGCTTTCTATTGAACTATTCATAATCTTTAATACCTGCTGCTGTTACACTTGGCTTTATAAAAGCTGTGAAATGTAAAGTGGGCTCCAAACGCCTAAGACCACATATAAAATCTGTGTTAGGATCTTGGTATTTTAAAACCAAAAAAAATAATGAAAATATCATATGATGAAATATTTATATATTTATACATCCTCCTGAGACATTTTTTTTTATTTATTCATATATGTCCTCTGTAGTGGACAGCAGGACTGGTTGTTAAAAACTAAAATTACATGAAATTACATGTATAGACAAAAACAATGTTTTTGCCATTTTTAAGTTTCAGGATTTTTTTAACCAAACTTTATATTATCAACTATGTTTGAAAAATATAATGGAATGAATTGATATACCATTTTACTTTATGCAATATGTGGGTAAATGGGTAGTCTCATTTAATACAATGTATCTATACACTGTTCTTGGGGCAACATACAATAAAAAGTGTAATAATGGGATTTTCATAATAATATCTAATATTTCATAGGAATATTGATATATAATTTCTTTCCCTATTCATTTGTTGTGTCTCCCAAAATGCCTGATAAACATGCTTTAAGTCCTGGGGCCCGTTCCTCGTACCTCGCTAACTCAGTTAGCCGGATTTGATTGTTGACGATTTGGCATGATCTTGGATTGTTTGGTTCTTCGACGCTCATCCTGGACTTGCTGTCATAGCAACAGGTCCGTTAGCTTAAACCTGCTCGCGAGCAGGCTTATTTCATGTAAACAGGATTAGATTGCATCTTGAGGTGATACTTAAAATCTGTCCCAGCCACTGCTACTTTATCACAAGAGTTAATTACTGAACCAGGGGTAATAATAATCATTTAAAATAATAATAATATACACATTTTAAATTGTATATGTATATGAGACTGTATATAATATTATAATGTTGTGTATAATACTATAGACACAGCCACTTGATTGAGCGATGTATTTGTGATGGAATAATTAAAATAATCATTTTATTGGAGGTTTACACACATGTTGTACAGTTAATCTGAGCCGTGCATTAATTTAAGTGATGAAGGATATTATGGGATGGCTTGATGCAGCGCAGGAGATGCAGAGAATTTGATCTTGACCCTTAAGAAACTTTAATACTGTCACGTTACAAATCTGCTTCAAATTGAATTAAAAATTGAATTACAACATTGAAATAAAAATGTAAAGGGTGTACAAATACTGTATAAAATCGTGAATATAAATAATTGGTAATCATGTAAAAAAAAAAAAAAAAAAACATTTATCATTGATCTATTATAACTTTAATGTTGGTTTGGTCGTTTAGCCGTTTCCTTATAAAGCTCCAGATATTCGTGTTTTTTTTTTTGTGTGTAATTTGCCAAGTTTTTTGCCAGTTGGCTTTTTTAATTATATGATGTCATTACGTTGCTCTCTTGACGCCAGCCAATCGCTGCATTGCTGATCATGGTTTCGAGTATCGATGCATCTGCCCTCTTCAGGGAAAACAAGAACGCGCAGTGATCTTAGATCATTTAATCCAGATATTTAAATCCAATCCGCAAATTCGTTGGAAGAACCAAATTAGCCAGACATCGGTTATCACGATTAAAAGATCTGGGATCTGTCAAATCATCTCAGATGTATTAAGCGAGGTACGAAGAACGGGCCCCTGGTGTCCACTACAGTGGACATGTATAACAATCAATGTCCCGTATTGACAGTAAGTCATATTTTGATTAGAAACCCCATAACATATATTTATATAAAATTTGTGAATTTTGATTCAAAATATTATTATGCTGATATATACACAGTGAATATATATTTTAAATGTAATTTATTCCTGTGATGGAAAAGCTAAATTTTTAAGCAGTATTACTCCAGTCTTCAGTGTCACATGATCCTTAAGAAATCATTTTAATATGCTGATTTCTTTCAGGATTCTTTGTCTTTGTTTACAGCGTTTATTTGCAATACAATATTTTTTGTAACATTGATCAAACGTGACCGTAAAGAATTGTATAGTTTTTTTATTTACTGATAGATTGATTGATTCAATCTACAATTAATAATGTACGTTCAGCACAAAGGAAACAACACAGACTGTTGGTTTTTTTTTGGACGATTATATTGTTTTTGTGTTCGAGCCCACCCAAACTGTCTTTGTCTCACTAACCCACATTTAGATTCAGACACACACACAGACATCTCTCTTCTCTGACCTGTTGTTCCGTCTGGTTGATGCCCAGCAGGTATGTGAGGTGGGAAAGAAGAGTAGCCGCAGCCATGTTGGAATGAATGCTGCGTGTGTTTGATTTCAGTCCCCTCAGGCACGATAAAACCACCACTGTTAGCAACAACGCCGCCATGGAAACTGAGAGCGAGGAGTATGTTACTATGGCGAGGGTCTCCAGGTCACCCTCTAACTGCTGCTTAGCAAAAAAAAAGAGAGAAGGAAAAATGTATTAGCAGTGATGATTGTGCTGAAGGAGATGTCACCATGGAACATCCCGTTGCTATATAGTATTGTATTCTTGAAAAACAGGGAAAATGTGTCTTTTTGTGAAGATTCGCTGTTTAGTAGTTACGTGGCCTTGATTTTTCTGTGTGTTTCTGTGTGTACTGTACCTCTCTCTGTGAGCTGTCCATAAGGACTCCAAATGTTCCCAGTCTGTGGCACTGACAGCGAACATGTGACATGTTCCTATAGACCACACTACAGTCCCTCACAGTCCAGCAGCCTCCTGCGGATACACTGAACACACACATTCAGAGTACTTACTGTCCATTCCTTACAATAACAATACACACTGCCATTCAAAATGTGGGTCGGTAGGATTTTTTTATTGTTGTTGAAGTCTGTTATGCTCACCAAGGCTGCATTTATTCAGTAAGTCAGTAATATTGTGAAATATATACAATTAGACAAAAATGTCATTAGACATGGCAAAGCTGAATTTTCAGCGTCATTACAGTTTTTCAGTGTCACATGATCTTTCAGAAATCATTCTAATATGATGATTTGGTGCTCAAAAACATTTCTTATTATTATCAATAGGTAAAATGGTTCTTGCTGCTTAATATTTTTTATGGAAACCATGATACCCTACCATTCAAAAGTTTGGGATAAGATAGAAAAAAAGAAGAAATTAATATTTGTATTAGGCAAGAACCCTTTAAATTGAGCAAAAGTGACAGTAAAGACTTTTATAATGTAACAAAGATTTCTATTTAAAATAAAAGCTGCTCTTTTGATAATTTCTATTCATCAAATAATCCTGAAAAAAATATGTAATCACAGTTTCCCCAAAAAATTGCACCAATTTGATCACCAGATCAGCATATTAATAAAAGAAAATCTTAATTATTCCAAAAATTGGACTTTTAGTGTAATGCAACAATGATATGGTGCTTTAATAGTGGTTTTATTTGTTCTTGAGACATGAGATTGAGTAAATAAGGACTCACGGGCTGCTGTGATTCCACTGCACACACAGCGGTTTGCTGCGGTTGCTGGTCTCCAGAAGACGAAACTCCAGCAGGACTGGAGTGTCCAGAAAACCCTCCACGAACGTCTGGTTATTATACACAGACACACTCACCACAGGCGAGTTCAACACAGGGTGTCTGGGTAACCTGCAGAGATGCACATACATGGTTAGAAAGACAATCACACTCACATATATGCACATTATCTGACTTTGAGGTGATTTTTGGTTTAGACCCTTTCTAACCTGACCCCACGGCGGTCCGTGTGATATTTAGAAGGAAGTGCGGCCCCCAGGCTTCGATAGATGAGGAGGATGACAATGGAGACAGGCGCCTCTTGCAGTGACAAAGAACGTCGGGCTGCCGTCGCTTCTAGTGTCTGATTGGTCAACAGGTTCACAGGGCCAGCAGGAGATGGAGCTGAAACTAAACACACAGATGTATTGCTCAATGCTTTTAAATCTATTAAATGGACTTTAAGAGCGTGCATGTGACTTACCGATGTTGCGCTGTGGCACTAGTGCAGCAGGGGGCAGCACAACATGTGTGTGTGCATCCCAAAGCGCTTGACCTCGGAACAGAGTGCTGTGATACCGTGGAAACCGTCGCCGCACGTGTGTGTGGTTGTCAACGCGATCCAGAATCATGACTGCAACACAAAAACACACACAAACTGTGTGAACTACAAGATTCTTTTAATCCATCTGCTCTCTGTAGTGCTACAGTTGCAGTTTCTGCTGATCATATCGTAGGTGCACACTGCAGGTGTTAGTCTCACATTGATCTTCCACAGGTTTATCTCACACGGCACATGACAGAATTTTTCCAATATTTAGTTTTTTGCACCATCAGCTGACTAAGCTCCTCTTTCCTCCAGAGTTGAAATGCTTTGCTTCTCACATACAAAATGAATATTTACCGGTTTAAAACAACATGCCACACGCAGTTTAAAGTATTATGTCCATCACCATAAAATTACCAACACATCATTTAATGATTAAATTAAATGTACTGAAAATATAATTTTACCAGGATATATTTAAAGTAAGGATTGATATTTAATAACTGATATATATGTTGTCTGCTCTTTCCTTGTTAAAATCTCTTTGATTTTCACAATGTTGTGAAACTTGTTACCATAATTAATTTTTTTAATGTATTTTAGTATACCGTATATCATTATTATTACTAATAATAATTAGTATTATATATATATATATATATATATATATATATATATATATATATATATATATATATATATATATATATATATATATATATATATATATATATATATATATATATATATATATATATATATATACACATATATATACACATATATATACACATATATATTCAATCAACAGAAATGCTTAAAATATTGTAAATGCAAACAAAACTTTTTTGTGTATTTCAGAAAAAAAACGGAAAAAAAATTATCTGAAAACTATTTTCAGAGAGGTCGATCGAGAATTTTAAACAGACTTTTTTCACTCCCTCAAAACCCATCAGAAATAAATCTAACATGCTGATTTGGTGCTCAAGTAATACTTACAATTCTTATCACAGTTTTTTCAGGATTCTTTGATGAATAGAAATAATAATAAAAAGCAGCATTTATTTGAAGTAGAAATCTTTTGTAATATCATAAATCACTTTTGATCAATTTAATGCGTTTTTGCTGAATAAAAGTATAATTATTTTTCTTTTTTTTAAACTTGAATGTTAGTGTATGTGTTTGTTTTGTATTGATGCTGACCGATGTTTGGGGCGACGAGTGCGACAGGATTGAGGTAGGTCTGTTTCATGTTCTGGGCTAGTATGCGGGTGTACTGCTCCAACAGATCGGCCAATCCCGCCGCTCCGTTCTGACCTGAACTTTGACCCCTCCACAATGCAGCACTGCCCGGACTCAACAAAACACTACAGCCTCGTAACACATTCTGCAGACAGAGACACAGTGTGAGAGACAGAACAGAAAGAGACATTAATCAACTAGTCTTTTAATCTCAATAAAATTTGAATCTCAAATTTCCAGCTATTCATCGGTTCCCTAAGGTAATGCACACCTCATTGAAATGTGCATCCTGAGTGGCTGTCAAACCGAAGCCTGACTGGAGGCTCTCAAAGGTCAAGAGGCGAGACAGCAGTCGCTCGGCTATCTGAAGGTCATTGCCATAGAGACGGGTTGTTGCCTCTGTGACATCACGAAGCTGATGGGCCAGTTTTTTCTCAATGATGGTGCTGAGTTCGGTCTCATTTCTCTCTACGGCCTCCAGCTACACACACACACACATTGAAAAAATGGTTATATAATGTAGACAAGCAGCTCCAATACTGTATGCATCACTCTGAGAAAATGATGGACCTTAGCTCTGCTTCACACATCCTGTGTCTGCATGAGCTATGGGTATTCAATTAATTTATGACGATTAAAAAGATTCAGCAACACTTTTGAGTTTTGGTTCAATTTTGTGTAGATTAATGATTTGTGAATGTTATATAAATATAATTATTACATGTATTTGTAATTATTCTCAAAGGCCAAATCCTAATAAACATTTTACAACTTGCAGGCTCTATTAAAATATATATTAGGGATGCATTATATATCGGTACCATAGCAGTTAGATATTTTTTAATCTATCGGTCGATATTGGTCGATATTTAAAATTGTGTATGCTCATTTTTATATTTGAATTAGCTTTTTTAATCACACGTCACACTCAATTAAAATAAATCTTTTTTTCTTTTTTTTTAAAAGCATTTTTCATACAGCACATTATAATTTTATGCTGCCTAAATTTATTTGAAAATGACAAAATGGTGTACAACTTTAATATCAGCCATTTATTGGTTATGAGCCCTAACATGAAAATAATTATTGGAAATTATATAGAACTGTAATATCCACGCATCCCCACAAAAAGTTCAATATTGTAACTCAGAAAAAAAGACTTTATTTTCTTCCCAAAAAATGGTGTGAAACAGCCCTTATTATAGTAAATGGATGATAAATGTGAAAGCATAGCTACTCACAGCTGTGTTCAGATCCACAAAAGGAGGAGAGGTGCAGTTGTACAGATCAGGGTCCAGCCATCCTCTCTCTCCATCACAGTGCCGAATTGCAGTTCCTTCAAAAAAAGAGATGGACTGATGGATTAGCTAGACTTCAAAAAAGAGACATAAAAGTCACAGATATGAATCTACACGCTCACCTACTGATCCTTTGGGACAGGGGACAGCAGCAGGCAGGTTGAACTTTGTTCTGGGCCACCAGATTGCTGATGTTATGGTCTTCGGACAGCCATCATAGATCACTGAGAAAAGCGAGTGAGGAAAAGGATTAACAAATATTTGTAACATGGGGGGATTACTGGTTGGTTGGATGGATGTGTGTGTACCTTCACAGCCTGTCTGTGTGACCTCAGCAAACGGATTGTCACACATGTTGCACTGTCGGCCAATCACGCCGGGTCGGCACTGGCACTGGCCGCTCTCAGGGTCACATGACCTAGAAAAGGAGCCCACTGGGTAGCAGTCACATGGCAGGCAGACGTCACTGCTCCGCCGTCGGTAATGAAACTCCTTATACACAAAAAAAATCCATATGAACACATGTATTTACACAATTTTTTTTTCTAAATCACAAAGCATAGTAATTAGAACATAATAAAAAAATATTGACATGCATGCATATTATAGAATAAGCTATAGCTAGAATATATTAATAAAAAAATAGTTTAACTGTACATTTCAAAAGCCTTATAAGATTGCGTGTGTTCATGTTTTCCTTCGGGGTTGGAGTGCAATATACGGATAATGAAAAGCCTGATGCAGTACAGCGTAAGGGTGAGTAATGCTTTATTATAGCACCCCAGAGTGAAGAACACACATCTCTAATCTCTTAATTACACTTAGACACACACAAACCAATTAACACTTCCCTGACCAGCTATACTGTATGTGGTAGTCATTTACTTCTAAAAATAGTACCAAGTCAAAAGTACTCTACATATTTAAAATACAGTTTAAAGTATTGAACTGGAAAGTATTATCTGTACATACTGGCAAAATGAGAATACTCTATGGAGGGAAAATGCAGAAGAACATGTTGCTAGCGAGAGGAAGTAGCCTAACATAGGCCCTTTCTATAGCTGTAGTCATCCAATTTATGATTGCAATTGAAAGTGCAGGCAACTGAAGATCTGCAATATTACATATACATTGCAATATTTACCATTCTTATTTGAATTGCAAAAAAATAAAATAAAAAATGTATAACTGGAATGTGTCTAATAAATGTAAACTGTGTGTTTAAAAGCTCTAACTGCAGAAATACACATTATAGATTCATCACAGGCTGATCCTGAGAAAGTCTGCTTTCACTCCTCTGAACATGGTGTTCTCTGAGGAGCATAACACTCAGCATGTTTATGAAGCTGCTAGTTGCTGGAACAGCTTTCATGTCCTCAGAAATTATGTGTATAGAGTATCTATAGGTGAAACTCGAAAAATATCATGCAAAAGTTCATTTATTTCAGTAATTCAACTTAAAAGGTGAAACTAATATAGACTCATTACATGCAAAGTGAGATATGTCAAGCCTTTATTTGTTATAATTTTGATGATTATGGCTTACAGCTTATGAAACCCACAAATTCAAAAATCTCAGAAAATTAGAATATTCTGAAAAGGTTCAGTATTGTATGCTCAAAGTGTCCCACTCTAATCAGCTAATTAATCTAAAACACCTGCAAAGGGTTCCTGAGCATTTAAATGGTCTCTCAGGCCCTGTCCACACGAACATGGGTATTTTCAAAACCGCAGCTTTTTTTTTTACGCGGTTTGGCTGTTCGTCCACACGCAAACACAGTATCCGGTTACTGAAACCTGACTTTTTTGAAAACTCCGGCCAGGGTGAAGATTTTTAGAAACTCCGGTTACAGCATTGTCGTGTGGATGGTGAAACCAGAGATTTCAGCTTAAGTCGAAGTGTGCGCTGTTCTCTTTTTTGTTTGACGTTAGATTGTGCGCCATTATCGCTTTTGTTTACATGAGTGGAGTCTATGCAATGGCGGACGTAGCTTTGAATAACTCTGCTAACAGCGCTTATGACATGTGATACATGCGCACAGTTATCTCATTGTATTGCAGAACAGAGGTGCCAGAATGCAATAATTCAACATAGTAATGCAATTGTGTGAAGCTTCAGTCCACTTGGGCCCTGCCCCTGTGTACAGTTAAGTTCCCTTTCGTCCAGTCACTATGACGTAACGTTAGTGACTAACGAATGGGGGTTTCGCTTAGAAGCCTATCATCTTCGAGAACTTAGAAAACGCCCAATGGCGTGCCAATGCCATGGGCATGCGGAATGTGCATACGTAACTCCGCCTCACCGCGTGAGTATAAAAGGAAGTACGTGGCAATATCGCATTACGTTTTTTGCTTTCGGAGCCAAGAGTACCTACCTCACAAGCCTTCTGAGACTCTGTCAGCTTCTTCGAGACGAGCAGCTTTCCAGTTGGTGTTGGTGTGACGGCGCGTTCTTCCAGCCTGCTGATCTGTGCAGTGGTCTGCATCCAGCTGGTGTGTGTTTCCCAGGGCGCTTCGGCATCGACTGCGAGGCTTCCTCTCACAAAGCTTCCTCTCACAAAAAGAGCTTGCACATGGCACGTCCTTTCCCCTCCGGCGACCCCCACACGTGTATTTCCACCGTAAGCCTCCTCAGTGAGCAGGTGTCTTTCCCTTGGCAAGTCCCTGCTACCCCTAGGGTTAAAAATCCACCTTCGGTTGGTACCTTAGAGTTTTCCCATATGCAGCCCTTAGCGGGTCATATGTGTACTCTCTAAGTCCTCCCTACGGGTAGGCATTTTTGCATACCTCCACTGGAATATGCTTCCCAGTGTTCCTTGGTATTCCTGTGTTAAGTGGGAGTCCTTCGTCCGTACTAGTCTTACGACAGGGAACTCGCACTTACGCAGGGCACTGGAAGACAGCCCGGTGGCGTGATTATATTGGGACCCCCATTTGTTATTCACTAACGTTACGTCGTAGTGAATGAACGAAAGGGAACGTCTCGGTTACGGATTTAACCCTCGTTCCCTGAGGAGGGAACGGAGACATAACGTCCCGTTGCCACATCGGCTGTGCTGCTGGAACACGGAGTTCAGTCTTGGCTCCTCAGCAGATAATGCAATGCGATATTGCCACATACTTACTTTTATACTCACGCGGTGAGGCTGAGTTATGTATGCAAATTCCGCATGCAGCATTGGGTGAAATGAAACGCATTGGGCGTTTTCTAAGTTCTCGAAGATGATAGGCTTCTAAGCGAAACCCCCATTCGTTAGTCACTAACGTTACGTCTCCGTTCCCTCCTCAGGAAACGAGGGTAACATCCGTAACCGAGACGTTACTGTCACTGAGTCCAAAGTAAACTTGTAGAAGAAGGATTTCATTGAGTCCATGGCAGCCCCATTGCATCGATGCCGTGGACGGGACACGTGTGGAAAACAGGCAGCCAATCATAGCGTGGTTTTGCTTTTTCATGTGAGGAGATTATTTTTAAACCGTGCTTGTGTGGACACGATTGTTTTTTAGGAAAATTAAAAATACCCGTGTACGTGTGGACTAGGCCTCAGTCTGGATCAGTAGAATTCACAATCATGGGAAAGACTGCTGACCTGACAGTTGTGCAGAAAACCATCATTGACACCTTCCACAAGGAGGGACAGCCTCAAAAGGTAATTGCAAAAGAAGTTGGATGTTCTCAAAGTGCTGTATCAAAGCACATTAAAAGAAAGTTAAGTGGAAGGGAAAAGTGTGGAAGAAAAAGGTGCACAAGCAGCAGGGATGAACGCAGCCTGGAGAGGATTGTCAGGAAAAGGCCATTCAAATGTGTGGGGGAGCTTCACAAGGAGTAGACTGAGGCTGGAGCCACCACACACAGACGGATCCTGGACATGGACTTCAAATGTCGCATTCCTCTTGTCAAGCCGCAGAAGCATCTTACCTGGGCTAAAGAAAAAAAGAACTGGTCTGTTGCTTTGTCCAAAGTTGAGAGAAATGTTTTAATCTAATTTGGAAACCAAGGTCCCAGAGTCTGGAGGAAGAATGGAAAGGCACACAATCCAAGATGCTTGAAGTCCAGTGTGAAGTTTCCACAGTCTGTGTTGGTTTGGGGAGCCATGTCATCAACCATGTCATCACTATGATTTACTAAGTCCAGCGTCAACGCAGCCATCTACCAGGACATTTTAGAGCACTTCATGGTTCCTTCAGTAGACAAGCTTTATGGAGATGCTGACTTCATTTTCCAGCAGGACTTGGCACCTGCCCACACTGCCAAAGGTACCAAAACCTGGTTCAATTACCATGGGATTACTTTGCTTGATTGGCCAGCAAACTCGCTTAACCTGAATCCCATAGCGAATCTATGGGGCATTGCCAAGAAAAAGATGAGAGACATGAGACCGAACAATGCAGAAGAGCTGAAGGCCACTATTGAAGCATCCTGGTCTTCCATAACACCTCAGCAGTGCCACAGGCTGATAGCATCCATGCCACGCCGCATTGAGGTAGTGATTCGTGCAAAAGGGGCCCAAACCAAGTACTGAGAACATATGCATGATTATACTTTTCAGAGGGCCGAGAGATTTTGGGGTTTCATAAGCTGTAAACCATAATCATTTGAAATATTGAACTTGAAACATCTCACTTTGCATGTAATGAGTCTATATAATATATTAGTTTCACCTTTTAAGTTGAATTACTGAAATAAATTAACTTTTTTGTGTATAGAGTATATACACACTCCATAAGAACACAGCCATACTTTGCAACTCTAATAGGGTTTAGGACAAATCAACAGGGTACAGTCAAATCAGTAATATTGCAGAATATTAAGTGTCCCCAACGAAGCAAGCTTAAAACAGAAGCCTTGGTGAGCATAAGAGACTTTCAAAAACAATAAAGTCTTACGGACCCCAAACTTTTGAACCCATGTGTACATGTCCATCTTACAATGTGATAATACACATATATATATTTTTAGGTAAACTATTATTTTGTGCATACCTTGCAGTGGCAGTGTCCAGTGGTCTTATTGCAGTCTGTGTCAAAGCCTTTACTTGCTTCACAGTGGCAGGGTCCACATGTCGGGCTGCCCCACCAACCACGTGGACATTGCTGCTCGATCCTACAAACAGACGCACAGTTAGATTTGATCAAATACCTATGTATCTAGGGCAGATCTGACATACAGAGCGAGCCAGCATGACACAGAAAGAGAGAGATGGAGCCAACAGATAAAAGAGAGCAGATGAGATTGCCGCTGTTGTGAAGGATTTAGCTGAGCGTGTGTGTGTTTGAGGTAGGGGTTGATTTAGGGTCACATAAGTCACAGTCTGTCGGCAAACTTAAGTCTACTTTCATCCGTTCAAAGGCAGCAAACCTTAAGCGCACGCGCACACATGCGGCTAAGCAGAACAAATGCATCATTAACATGAGCACAAACCTACCCGCCATACAGATCCAACCTTTTGGATAAGCATGAACAATGGATTAGTGTCACACAAAAAAAAAAAACCTCTCACACATACACACAAACTCTAAATCTGGGGTAAAAATAAAGGAAAAAACATCACATTTAGCCTACATTTTTCTTGTTTTAAGTATCTTTAGATATTGACAACAGGACAAAATGCATGTAATGAATTCAAATGGTGACATGTTTGTACATTTAGTGTGTATTTGAGCTCATGTAATAGCGCATGATTGTGGTGTGTATGGATGTGTACCTGTGTTGGCAGTACTGTCCGTAGTGACTGTCCTCACAGTCACAGATATATCCATGAGAGGAGCTAGGCTTCCTGTGACACTTTGCTTGATTCTCACATGGGTTTAGCTTACATGCATCCATACAGCTTTTACCATAGAATCCTGTATTTGAAAAAAGAAAAAAACTGTTACAACACAAACCTCAAGTGTATACATTGATATTTAAAGATTAAAGCTATGGTCTACGATTTCAAAGATTGTTCATTATTAATAACCTCGTTTAGATGCTGGTTATGGTTCTACAGTACAATCCTAACAATATGAAGAGAAAAAAGAATGAAAAAAATCCATTCACTCTATTGGGTGTACACCCGCAGAGAAATTGACCAATGTAAGCTGTCCGGCCGGACAGCTTACATTGGTTAACTGCTCTCATCCAATCCCCTGCTCCACTCGCGTCTCCACCCACCGCACCCCACCCCGCCCCCTCCTGTAACATGAAATTTCGCGGGCAAGTAGGCAGCATCGACTCAGCAATGGAGAAAAACCAACAAACAGACAGCAGCAAGCGGCCCCTGCTCGCCCCAACAGTCAAGGTTGGAAGAAAGAGAAAGTCAATTGAGGAAAGAGCAGAGATTTAAAAAAAAAAGTGAAGAACGCCGGACTCAAAGCCGAATCAATATAGGGTCCACCATTGCCCCTTGGACTTAAAACCGACGCTGACATGGCTGACTTTTTGTTGAGCAGGTAAGCATTTATTTATACTTTTATGGTGTGGTGTATTACATAAATAGCATTTATCAGTCTGACAACATGATCATGCTGCCGGTCGGCATTGGAATGTTAGCCATTTAGCATCGCCTATCGCTGTTTACTCCTGCTTGACTGAGTGACGTTGTTCAGGTCGTTTCCCGGTGGGAGGGCTCAGGTAGCACAGAGGGGAGGGGTGTGCGTGTGGAGGGGCGGGATGAGTTTTTTTAAAAATTCAGGCTTTCTCGACTGATTTTGAACATCGTAGACTACAGCTTTAAGTGTCTAATATTTTCTATGTTAAAGTACTTTCTCAGCTTAATATGCAGCGACACTGTAAGTAAGCTATTCATGTGTTTATTTCACTGAAAAGTATGATTATCTGTTTAACCAATGACGTGAGTTTGGGGCGGGACTATCTGTTTAACCAATGACGTGAGCCTGAGACGGGACTATCTGTTTGACCGATTGATGGAAGATGGAGGGAGTGTTCTGGGAGCCGTTTCTATACCAGAAAGTTTTTAAAAGGTGTCATTAAATCATGAAAAATTTAATTTTCTCAGACCTTTTGATACATTAAATAAATTCAACCTCGACAGTTTGAGCGACAATCTTCAGAGTGAAGAGTTTTGAGAACATACAACAATGTAATGCAGAATGAGGGAGTGGCAAATATATTGGATGCGACAGCAAACGCTCATCTTATGCTGTTACTCATTTCATGTGGCTTAAAGGCAGAGCAGCAAAAAAACAAAAACTCTTTAAAGAGTAAGAAATAAATAAAATAAAACATGACTAACATTATAAAGTGAACTTCAGGGGGGAAAAATAACGCTACACTTATGAAATCTATCCTAGATAATAAAGAAAATTATACATATGCCACAATGAAATCTACAACTAAAGGAAAAAATCTTCACATACATATTTATTGAATGCAAGACATAAAACACACAGGAAATTAATGGACAGATTTCACTCTCGTCACAACCAACACATAAAACAGCGTAGCCTTGAACTCATCTTCAGCCTCCATCTGCACGACAACTGATCAAAAGACACAAGAACCCCCTTTCTCTCTCTCTCTTCTAGCAGAGAGATGTTTGAATTGTCTGTATAGAAGTGTGTGCAAACCCTATTAAGACGAATGAAGAAAGGCTCGCTAATCAGAAATGGAATGCAGTAATACAACCATATACTCTTCAGGTGAAGCTTTCCACTGCTTTGAATGATATAGAAGTCACTACAGGATTACAATAAAGCCCTCAGAAAACGTGACTTCATTCAAAGCACATTCAACTAGCACGCTGCAGTGCAAAAACATTAAAAATGTTAAATTATGTATGGGAATCTAACAAACAACAGAGCAAGAAGGAGAGAGATATTTCTGTTTTTAAATTTAGGCACTGTTATGCACGGTCTGTGTGTGTGTGTGTGTGTGTGTGTGTGTGTGTGTGTGTGTGTGTGTGTGTGTGTGTGTGTGTGTGTGTGTGTGTGTGTGTGTGTGTACGTACGTGTGTACGTGTGGGTTTACTCTACCAGGAGGGGGTATGCGAAATTAATTCAGAGTTTATGAGGGGAGTCTTTGATTTCTTTTTCTGCACAGCACTATTAATAACACTGGGCTGATGCAACTCTAACGCATGATAATGAAGTGAACGAGTCTGTGTCATCATTTAGCATTTAGACATGATGGGAGCTCATACAAACACAAGCAGATCTTGACTGTTAGCATAGAAACCACTGACACGCTCAATGTATTATTAATACATATATGCAGGCGTCTAACACCACATTGAACATCTGGGAATAAACCTGGAAATAAAGTTTTAGGATAGTGAATAATATTAATTGAAAACTGAATTCTGTACATTTGTGTTCAAAATCTGATGCAGGTTATTTAAATTGTAATGAAAAATTGCATTAAATTAAAAAAATGCAACATAGACTAGTGGTCTCCAATTTTTTGGACATCATTGTATGTGTATGAAACATTTTCATTCTGTACGTTTTGTAATCAACGATCATAACTCATATCTCACCTGGTTCACAAACACAGGTGTGTCGATCCCATTCATCGGTGCATTGGCTGTGGGCGGGACAAGGGGAGGAGTTACACGGGTTGCCAACATTACAGCCAGTCTCCACTTTGATGGTTCTAGAAGGGCGGGGCAATGCAGGGGAATCAGGACGCACCCCCAGTCGCACCCCCTGAGGACACATGCCAGAACATTAAGCATTAATGCCAAATTAATGACACATCAACAACAACAACAAAAAAAAAAACATTTAGAAAAATAGATTTCAGATATATTACCATTCAAAAAAAATTTTTTTTTTTAAAGAAATTAATACTCTTACATAATGACTAAAAACCAGTGCTGGGCAAATTATTTTACGCTTGCGATAATTTTTTACAGTTTAACACATTAAAAATATTTAACGAAATTAACACATTTTTATTACCAAATTAATATTTATATACGCATTCATATTTTTATATCCATTTTCGCCCAGCGTTACATTATACGATCACGCTCATATTCATGTAAATGCTTTTAAACAACCTAAGCGCGATAAGACACAAGAGAACGCGCTGTGTGTCAATGTCCTGTCTGTGTGGGTGCGTCTCAATCGGCTCCCTAGTTCAGTAGTCAGGGCATTGATCAGGGAGTCGTCCACATTCATGTACACAATATACTGATTCACCCCCTAGGAAGCTAGGGAGCTAATTGAGGAACACCCTGGCACACACACACGCCAATCTCGTGCACAGCACATATCGAGTTCTCTTTCGCTCTTGAACAAATAATAACAACAACACAGAGAATTTTGCCAAAACGCCAGTTTTGTCAAGCATTCTCATATTAGGAGTCTTAAATTAGTTAAATAACGTCTTAAATGAATTTGTGAGAAAATGAGATGCGTCAGATCCGCGTCATGTTCGGCAGCGGCCGATCTTAAAATGCGTTTATGTAAGAAAAATATCCATATTTAAGACTTTATAAAGTAAAGTTTCAGCCAGTTATATTCGTCTGAAAGAAGAATGTCATATACACAATTTTTGGGTGAACTATCCCTTTAATGTTCATCAAAGAACAACGGGAACAGAATTTTTTTTTAGCTTTAATGATGATTAATCTATAATTCATTTATTATTTATGCAGTTAAGAAAGGTGTTGTTAACTTTATTCAATTTCTATGTCTAACAGGGAAGGCCACAGGTAAATATAACATTTATTATAATGGGTTTATGTAAAGATTGTTTTAAGTTCAATTCAATTAAAAGTTGTTATTTTTTTAAAGCCTAATAAATGTTGAAATTGGTAGCTTTCAGTTATACTGTAATGGAATGTCATTAATGTTTCATAGAGACATTAGTATCAGTGATACTGGCCTACATTCATAAAAAGATGCCATTACAACAAATTTTTTAAATATACTGTCTTTAAATTGTTTCTTCATTAATTTGGAGAGTAACTGAAATTATTACAATATCAAAATATTAAACTCCACTTTGTTTAATTGAGATTAATCATGATTAATTACAGAAAAATTTTGATTAATTAGTAAAAAATTGTATTGATTCACAGCACTAACAAAAACATTAAGCAGCACAACTGTTTTCAACACTGATAATACGTTTCTTAAGCACCAAATCAGCATATTAAAATGATTTCTGAAGGGTCATGTGACACCAAAGGCTAGAGTAATGATGCTGAAAATTCAGCTTTGCCATCAGATGAATGAATAACATTTTTAAATATATTAAAATAATAAAGTTAATTAAAATATTATATTTTACATAATAATATTTCACAATATTAGATATTTTATTGCATTTTTGATCAAATATATACAGCCTTGCTGTGTATCACAGGTAGTGTTTACAAACTTCACCTCAACTAAATAAATAAACAATTAATAAAATTAACATCCTTAGTTTCCAATAAAATGACAATAATTATAATAATGACTATACATGGGAATTTACTTGGTAAAATATTTGCTGACTGCACATTTGAAAGACTGAACTTTTACATTATCTCTGTTCTCTTAATTCTCATTAATTATTCAACTAATTGTCATCTTGTTAAAAATGAATGACCCCATTAGGAATTTATAACTACCAATAATTCATACATTAAAGAAGGTTGCAGAAGTGTTGAGGTTATATCAGGTTATTATAAAAACAGACTGCAAAAATGACTGAAAATTACAAAGACGAACCTGAATACAGCCTCGTATCCCATTTTGCACCTCTCCTGACCCTAAAACTCCCCCCACATGCAGGTGCTTCACCTTTACACCATTAATCTCATTCCCAACAATGACTGTTCCCTGTGATAGAGAGAGATTTTCAAGAGAGGCAGAGAAAGAGATGGAAAGAAAGAGAGATTAAATTTGGTCAATTTAAGTTATATTGCATGCATTTCAGTGTTTAATGACTAGACCAGTGACCTGTGTCTGATTTGTAGTTTAATCTACAAAGATTAGGATTTGATATTCCAGATTATGGATTACAACACGGGATTATAACAATGAGTCAGCGACATAATAGGGGTTAGCGGACCACTTATGTGTGGGTGTATGTGTTTGCGTGTGAGTGTGTGTACCTGATACAGTCCAAAGTCCAGACGTACTGTAGCAACATATCGAGTCTCTCTGCCGCTCCTGACGTCGCGGAGCTCGAGCTGTAGGTCATGCCAGCGTCCATCACACACCTGAACCTGATCCAGTCTCAACCTGACCGGCCGAGTCGAACCCCGTGCCACAGAAAACACCAACTGACCAGAAACCACCTGTAATCAGACAGACCCAATTCCTCAATTTCGTTTATTGTTTGCATAGGACATGCAAGTTATATTTGATCAGCTAAGCATCTGGAGCCTTTTGAGTTTGACGCAGAATTGTCTACTTCAAAGTGCTATGGGAAATCAAACTAATTTTATTTAATTAACATTGCGCTTCTGGTGAAAATGTTCGTTTCCTACCCCGAAACAGATTATGTTTTCCTTTCATCAGGCTCTTAATGAATTAAGATTTCCTGGAATATTTGAAGGCAAACAAGTCCAGGTTTTCCCTTATTGCCAGAGAGCAGCCGAATAGTACAGCTTTTACACAGCAGGAAAAGTTTGGTTCATAATTCATGGAGGATTCAATCCTTTGATTTTTCTTAGTACTTGCCATTAATGAATATTTCTTCCAAGGTTTTATTTAAATGAAAATGAAATGCTCATGGGAAACATAGTAGCTAACCACATTAAGAAACTACTGCTACAATTGTAATTAAAATAAAGTGGACTTCCTCCTTCCACCATTTAGATTATTTAATGTGACATGTTACAGCCGTTGGGTTATTACAGTAAATTTTGATATTACATTTTATTAAAATTTTAATAGAAAGGAAATTACAATAAATATAAACTTTTGGCCAGACTTTTCACTGCAAACTTAATTTATGAATTGAATACCAAAATTAAAATATGTTTGGTTGTCAAACATGTTACTTTATTGGCTGCTGGAGTTAATTCATATTATTAATGAGATACAGAACAGACTACACATTTGAAAGGGTTTTCTAATGGCTTTCTTTTCCTTTCTGCATGCATTTCTATAAGTGAGAATACCTGAAATATCAAGTTGGTGTACTGTCCAGCTTGAGCCTGCAGGAGAACTCCCTCTTTTGATCTGGTGCGGAACACCAGCCCCATGTACCAGGGTGTGGTGATGGTGACTTCATTCTTCAGGTCCCACCACAGCGCACTGCTTCCAAGGAAACGATGGGGATGGGACATCACTGTGGATGAATCATTCCAACAATACCATCATCAGAAATGTCATCATGACATTAACATTTAATAATAGTTCCTGTTTGATACTGGCATCCTGATTTAAGATTCACTTAAAGATCAACAGAGAAATATTTGATGTATGTACGCTTGTTTTTGTACAATTATGTCGCACCTAAGCTGCAGTCCTTCCCTCCAAATCCAACAGGGCAGTCACAGGAATACGTTTCCCAGCTCACCCGACATGTGCCACCATTCTGGCACGGGTTTGATTTACAGAAAGGCAGTTTGGCGCTGCAACCTAATAGAGACAGAGCATTACATCACAAATGCTGCAGCCAATCACCATGACAGCAGACAATAACAGGACAAAAATAACCACAAACGCTAACAAAAGGAAGTTTACACTACCGTATAAAGGTTTGGGGATGGTGAGTTTTTTGAAGGAAGTATCATTCAAGGCTGCATTTATTTGATCAAAATACATTCACATTTTATTTTAACATAACTGTTTTCTATTTTAAAATGTAATTTATTTCTGTGATGGTAAGGCTAAAGAATTTTCAGCAGTCTTTAGTGTCACATGATCCTTCAGAAATCATTCTAATATGCTGATTTGGTGCTCAAGAATCATTTATTATATTATCAATGGTAATAACAGTTGTGCTGCTTAATATTTTTGTAGAATCCGTAATAATTATTTTCATGAGGTAGTAGTTCAGGACCTCCCCATCTGAGGGCTGTCCCCCCACTAAAAACCATGGTGCGTATTGTAAATAATATAATGATATATACTTAAAATAAATGTGTAAGTAGTAAAGCAATACAAACGCAAACGGGACAAAAAAATATGCGTTTTAAGTTTAGAAACATTTTTGTGGTACACATATCCTTACAAGTATGATTTTGGCTGTATTATTTGTGTCCCCTTCAAAAATTGCTCTTGAGAAATGTTATGTTTATTGTCCCCCCCCCAACTGTTAGATGAAATTTATGCCCCTGATTTGAAATTGATTTTTTTTTTTGCTACAATGAAAACTTTTTTTACTGACACTTTTGATCAATTTAATGCATAATTGCAGAATTTTTTTGTTTCGAACTCTTACACAAACCCCACATTTTTGAACGGTAGTCTATGTTGATGTCCTTACAGAGATACATGACATCACTATCATCACATTGTAACGCATACTCACCAGGTAAAGTGCCATTATTTGCGATGAATCCTGCCATGTCCACTGGTCTGTTGTCAATGTGCAGGTCTTTCATGCAGCCAATAAATTCTCTTGTACCAAATGGGAAATTCTCAGGCAGGTTAGGAACTCCACCCAAAAACAACGGGCCAGTCAAATCCAAAGACCTGTAAGAGAAACAATGCAGAATGAGAGAATGAGAGAGATGCTGAATGTGTTTTCCTGAGCAAAACCAACATGTGTAACTGAACATATAAATGTGTATGTGTGAGTGTGCGCACGCTCACTTCTTGCTGCTGGTCTGTCTCCCCTGTGCAGCACAGCTGTAGTTGCCGAGCTGAGTGCCAAACCTCAGAGAAACGGCCGTATCACAGTCATCTACACTCAAGACAGCGACCTTCTCATCGGATGGACCCTGAACCTCACCGCTCACACTTCGCTTTGGCTAGATACATACACACATGTTTCATCATAAGTACACACACACAAAAGCACACAACTACAAAAGTTCCATAGTAAAAAAAAATCATTGTAACAGAAGAATAATTCATATTTAAAGGAATATTACACACAAAATTTAAAATTCTGCTTCTTCAGAATACTTTCTCACCTTGTTGTAGTAATGGATGTGAACGGTGTGCCAGTTGCCATCACTCACTCCACCAGGCAAGTATGGACTCACCTGAGTAGAAGACCCACCTGTGGCAACGGTCAAACAGAGATAGAGGTAGACATTCAGCGACATTCACACCACAACATAAGCAGAATATGAAGCAGAATCATATTACCCCTTTCATATTTCATTGTAATCCCAAAATAGGACCATTGATGGGTCCAGGATTTATTTTAAAACTCTGAACATACACACATTCACTCGTTTTTTTTTACCTGTGGAGTATTTAAGAACCATTTGACCGTCCAGAATCTCTAAAGCAAGGAAGTCGTGCTTCTCATTAAACCGGCCATTGTAGAAGAGCAAACCATTACTTTCCAATGTGGCAAACCTACAAAACACAATTAATGCTCATTAAAGATCTGGAATGACTCAGGTCCATTTAGAGTATAATAATGTAATGCCCACAAATTGTTTTAAGAGTACACTCAGCAGAAAGTGACCTCTAACTGAATTTGAACTCAATTTCCGGTCAATATGGGAAGTTTTCATGGCAGGGGGATTAGAAAACAATATCAATTAGAACTTTAGAAGTCAAAAAGTGTGCATATTTAGAGCAAGTAGACTTCACATTTCTGTAGAGAAATCTATCATTCATGTATTTTTTATTACATTATGCACTTTGAACCGGGGTTATTTACAAAACCTGGAACTAAAAGCATTAAAAAAAAAATGTTGTTACTTTTACAACATTTCTCATCTTCATTTAGTTTTAATTGATTTACAAAATCAAGTGTCTAAAATAACTAAAACTGGAATAAAAAATAAAATAAAAACTATTTAAGCATCATTAAAAATATATATATGAAAAATGACAAAAGCACATAAACAAAAACATAAAAATAAAATACATTCAAAATCTTAATAAATAAACAAATAAATAACATTATTACTTTAAAGGATTAATTATTTAAAAAAAATATTAATTATTAACAATAAATAAATGAATTAAATAATGTTAAGGTAAAACTCTCTGACTGCATGTGAAATAAATACAATTATAAATATTTAGAAATAAATACATATTTGAATTTGCAATTTCTACTAAATTGCCAAATGAAAGTCAAAATAATAATTTCTCTTTTTGGTACATAAATATATAGCTGACTTGTCTCTGGATGTCCTCTCCGGAAAGCAAAAAGATTCGCAAATGCACTAGTTTGGTCCAGACAAAACACTGACAAAAGGCCTGAGCTGAGAGATGGACCCCGTTTACGCTCTCCTGAGCAAAGACTTTTACATTTAAAAAGAGTTTTTATAGGACATGGCCAGTTGGTAAATTGCACACTGTAGCACAATGGTTATCTTTGAGTGCAGAGAGGCAATACTTTAACCGAGAGAGAGAAGGATTTAATATTCTGGCGTGTCTAGGGAGATGAGAGAAGGTTGTGCCCTTTTCTGGATGTGTTGATATTTGACCATGTTAATAAATAAAATAGCTCTGTTTTAGTCACCCTGGAGATTCCAACAAACAACCATTATATTACCTCTGTGCCACAGCAACCAAACCCTGACCAATCACATCAAACACATGACCAGAAAATAACACTCACAAGGGGGAGTAGAAGAAAAAAAGAAAAAAAAAAAACAGGATGAAAGAAGAGGGCTAAGGAGCTTTTCTCATGAACAGAGCATGAAAGAGAGAGGAGAGAAGAATACAGAAGGGAAAATAAGATTTATAAATATTGTATAATATTCTAGAGTCGAGTGTGTAATGTTTTACATTTTTACCCTTTTAAAATAATCTTAAATTATACAACTCTAAAAAATAAATATTGGTTATTTCTGTCATAGATTTGCACCTGACACATGACAACAGATCAGACAACACGCCTTTACGTTACATAACGTGTGTGTTTATGTATGTACTCACGAGAGAGAGATGGAGAGGTGGAATCTTTGACGGAGTCCCCTGAACATCATGAATGATTTTGGCGGGAAGGATCTTGTGGTGACAGAGCAGTAGGGCTTCTCATAACCTCCTGCAGGACACTCACACCTGAATCCCCCTCCGGGGAGCTCACGACACGTACCACCGTTACGACAAACGCCTGCCACACACCGCCCACCACGCCGGTCAAACTCACAACGCTCGCCTGAGACAGACAGAGAAAACGAGAAATTTAAAACACACAAAATATACAGATGCACACATTGATACTTATTCCATTAAAATGTAATCATTTCATTTAATAACACTGTTTTTATACATTATCATGTAAATTCACTTGTAGCATTTAAAATGATTGATTTTAGTTTTTAACACTTTATTTTTATTTATTTCGACAAAATATTTTTGTTTCGCCCATGTACTATATCAGGCATCTCTATTTTTGACTAAACTTAAAATGTCATGCTGTCATGACTCAAAATCTGTCCATTTTTTAACAATCACCTATTGTGATGAAATGTTAAATGATTTATTAAATTAAAGTTAAGTTGTTCAAGTCGACATGAAATGGAAATCTATGGAATCCATTTTTTTATGCATGTTATTGTGTAACATACATTTGTTATTATATCTTATTGTGATCAATTTATTTATGTAAATCACTTTATTTATTGTTCAATTTTTTGAGCTTGTCATTTAAAAAAAACAAAACACCAAAAACAAATCTTTAAAAAAAAATCTGATCTGTGACAACAAAACCAAACAAAATGTAAATAAAACTGGCAAACACTCCAAAATGAAACCCTAATAATTATTCATGCCTTAGTGCATGCTGGGAATAGGGAGCGAATGGGACTAAACCACATTACCATTTTTCCTCAGAGTTCTATTTTTACTTGATCCAAGAATCATTTCTCACAGCTTTGTGTAGAATATGAAAAGCTGAACATTAAAGTCACTGTTTTTAATCAGTCTGTAAGACGTATTTGATATAATTAATCAATTGTACCATCACTGTATCAGCAGGGGACTAGCTTACGAACACACACACACGCGCGCGCACGTGTAGAAACCCTGATGGACCAATAACAGACAAACACACACACACTCCTACATAAAGCAGCTTGTTGTTTGGGTTTTGAAACATCAGCAGATCCTGCCCTTAGGCTTTATGATGCTGAGCCAAATGTGAGCCAGATTCTGGCACTGTGATGTTCCAGCATTGTGTTGGTGAGCCTCTGGCACTGGTTAAATAAAGCACATTAATGTGAATGCGTGAACAAACCTCTGGCACAGACACACATGTAGACAATCTCGGTCTCCCTTTAGTGGGAGTATGAAAATACTGCCTTTAAAAGCTCTTCAAACTTTGACCCACTACAGAAATACACACACATACAGCAAAATGCCTTAGGACACACACATGGACGGACACACATCGCATGCAAACAAACCATCAATGTTTACACTATAGTAACTGCTCAATATGAATACAAACCAGCCACACACACACACACACACACATAAGCAGACACCAAAACCCACAAGACACATGGACTTGCCGATTTAAAGAAGCTCATTCCAGCCTTTATCCTACTGGCTACTTAGACTGAGTGATCTTTGCATATTCAACAAGAGGCATTAGCATATTCATTATAGCTTACAAACATATCACCTGCAAAGGGAAAAGGATTTGCACACATTCCTCTTGACAGCATTGAATATTCAAAAGCCAATATAAAATAAGTCGCTATGCCCAGAATAAAAATATATAAGCAGGTCACAGGCCTCTGAACACCAAACAAACTGAATTTTTCCCACAAATTAAACATAAAAATATTATATTTTTTTTATATTTCATAAAAGAGGAAACCCTGTATGTGGTAATGTTACATCAAGTTATATAAGTAGTTGTCATGGCCTATATAAATAAGATTTGTGTGATATTTAAATGATTTTAATAATTTGCTATAGGCCTACATTTTTATAAATGTATCTATATGTGATTACAGACAGACAGTAAGCATGACATCAGGGTGTTTTTTCCTCAGAACTATTTCAATATAATAAATATGTTGATTATTCAGAGTCACCATAACCTATCAATCTATCAATTGATCTGTCTGTATGAGAGACTGCTTATGTTAAACTACTTAAAGTTTGTCTTGATAAACGCTTTTATCTAGTTTTATCATAAAGATCTAAGAATGTTTTAGCAAAATAATTAAATAAAAAGGTGTGATTATCTTCTGCATAATTATAGTTTCTTGTCAGTAGTGGTGCTGAATGTATAATTCCAATACTGCAAGATAAGAATTTAATAGCTTTCAGAATGTTATTATTATTTAACATGTTCCCCAATTCCCTTTCACAGTGTTTTGCCCCTGGCCCTAGTTAAACCATATGGACTGTCTGACATGAACACAAGCTATTCTGAGAAAACATTTCACACTGACCGCTCCTGCTCACAGAGCACTTACTGACACACAGACCAACAGCAATTTCCATAAACTTCTCAACCAGAACTGACAGCAACACACACACACACACACAAACAACATGTACATAAACATGTTCAAACTCAAAAATACATCCACAGTTCTCACAGTTTACAATGAGGTACAAAAGTTCATCTTAAAGTCCAAAAACAAACTAAGAAAAATAGAACTGTCTTCACATACCCACAACAAATACAAGTGACAGCACAGAGATATTCACCTAAATAAAGGCTAAGAGCATTCAAGCGCAGTTATCTACACATGGACAAAAGGTGAGCTTTTAAATACACACACATGCTCTCACACACGCCGGCACACTTAAACAAATCTCCATTGATTCTCAGCTGACACTAAATCACTTAAAAACCAGCAGGGAACGGTACTAAAACCCTCTCTGCAAATATCTCTCCATCTTTAGTCTCTCTATCTTTAGTCTCCAGATACTTTTGTCCGTTTATATTTGTGTCTGGTGCTCACTCGCTCTCTCTTTTCTCCAGCTGTTCACTTCCTGACTAAGTATTAAGAGCACTTCACCCTCTTTCTTCCTCTTTCTGTTTCACTCCGCTCCTCTGTACCTATCCAGAATATTTGGTAATGTATTCTCTCCCCTTCGTTCAAATGATGTTTAATTCATCAAAGCTATTCTTTTTTCTCTTGGGCTAAACCACCCTCTCTACCCAACCCCCACACACACACATGGTACGGCCCTCGGGGGATCCTTCATCTGCCCCTGCTTTCATCCTTCCGTTGGATTTCTTTTCCTCTCTTTCACTTTCTCTCATACTGCAGCGTTTGTATTACTAAGAGTTGCTCATTTAACTTCAGACTTCATTGCTGAGAGTTTAGGTCTGTTTAACCCCAATGGCCACACACATCTACTGAAAAACAAACTGGTTAGTGGTTGTGCTGTACCACCAGGCACCATCGTCTAGTCTCATCATCAGATGGTGCGCCCACGGACCACTCACAGCCCCTTCTCTGGCCATCTGATGCATATTGCAACGGAAAACTGGCAATGCTTGATTAGCAGGTTGCTGGACAATTTTCGAGTGCCTCTTTGGAAATACTAGTTGCTGGATTTGGAAACGTTGGAGACGCACATGGCCAGGGATGTGTTAAAATATTGATTTTCTCATTAATTCATTTGAATGATCTGATTACTACTGATTACTGAATACTCAATACTGAAAATCCCAAGAGTGACTGCCCTCAGCAAAACAAGTCTATTTATAGACACGTCTTTTTTACTATTTTACTATTTGCAGTCCAAAATGTATCCACCTTTTTTTCCCCACGTAAGAGCGGGCGCGGCCATTTGTAAATTTTATGTTCCTGACTTCCAGTGCAAACTGGTATTTCTTATTTAATTGTAAATCCACTGGTTTGTTAGTTTTTCCATTTACTGCACTTTGATATTCTTGTTATTTTCCCTATAACGGCTAATGAATCCAAAGTCTCACACATTCACAGAAAACAGCTTCATTCTGCAAGGAAAAATAAGGTGTACAGAGTGACAATTAAAAATAAAATTAAGGAATAAGTTATCAAATTCACAGTTAAAGCATACAAATAGAAATAAACAAAACACTTTGATATGTTTGATATATTTAAAACTTGATTGATATATTGTCAATCAAGTTAAAATGCCATTGGTCAGTTCAATCGTGGAAACAACCAATCAACTTGTGACTCTACCACGTGCCACTCCAATAATGTTCATGAGTTTAATATAATTGTTTATAATTTTACAAATTGTTATAAACACGGTTTCACATAAGAAATAAGAAATGCAATTTAAAGTTCACTTCAGTTGGTATCCACAGAGCATTTTTTATTCATTGATTTTTATATTTAATATAAATAGTAATTGAACTCTATAGTTCAAAGGACCTGTTTTTAAATTAATTAAATTCATATTTTTGTATGTACCAAGTAAGAAGGTATAATTTAAAGCATTAGCTGAACATTTCTTTCATATATATGAAGAGTTTAGATGCAAAAGCCTCACTTCGGTCAAAAATGAGAGTGAATGCTCTCCGCATATAGTATACGTTCATAAAATACTTTCACTTCAAACCCACTAAATGCCAGCCTCAGCCCATTCAGAAGTACCGGTACTTAGGTAGAAACCTATACATAGAAGCCTGACAAAAATGCTTATTTTAAAGAAAAACGTCAGATGGGCTTAGAGGCTTTTGCATCTGAAGTCTTCATTTATAAATAATGGACTAAATCTAATTGTATTTGGAATCAAATCTATAATTTGTGAATCAGAATCTAATTGAAATAGAAAATCTGTATCTAAACACAGTCCTAACTCTTAGCATAACATTTTTGAAAGATATATTTTGTCCTTTCCTGTCTAACCAAGCAACATCAAATGCCAAAAGTTTGTTGGGTTTGTTGGACCCGTTGCTGTCTGTTGGGCAGTATGAACATGACACTTGTGTTCATTCTACTGTACATCCAACTGCCAACTTTAGTGCACATTTGAAACGTTGCTGTTTGTTTTGGCAGTGTGCACCAGCTATAAGTGGGCGATTCTTGGCCATAATAAACCGCAAAGTGCGTTCTTTTGCAAGTCTTTACAAGATTCCCCATCATCTAGAAAGGCACAATAATACACCCTTTACTGAAACAAACAATCCCACTCTCACCTGTGTAATCTTCTCGGCAGATGCAGGTGTAGCCTCCCTCCCTGCGAGCGCACACTCCTCCATTCATGCAGGGGTTTGAGTAACACAGGTTTATTTCAATCTCGCAGTAATCTCCGGTAAATCCGGCTGGGCAGCGGCAGCGCAAGCCTGTGATGGGATGGATTGGCCGGAACAGCGTGGAAGGGGAGGCGATAAAGGGAGCTGAGCTGTTGAAGCGAAGGACGCTGATGCACTTCATGTAGTTCTGACATGGCTCACGCAAGCACACGTTATCATCAAATGGGAGAACCTGCCATAATACACAACAAAGGACGCTTGTAAGTGTTTGTGTGAATTTGTGTGTGTGTGTGTGTGCAGTTCCCCCCAAATTTATAGAGGATTATAAATGATCAATATATTCACTGTGTCTTAAAATTCAGACAAACATTTATTGGCTGCTCTCAGGTGTGACCTGTGCAACAGCATTTTATTTTTATTATTCAACTTGCAAATGGATAAAGAAAAGTATTTGGCAAAAGGATAAAGAAAATACATTTGTAATTGCTAATTTTTTTTGTTGTTGAAATGTTCATTTATTGTGAACTGAATAAATAATAACTATAAATATAAATTATTGTCAAAAAGTTTATTTATTTCATACATTTTTATTAGGGTTATTACACTACCGTCCAAAAGTTTTGGGTCAGGATTTCTTTTATTCAGCAAGAACACATTTCAAATGAATTTCTATTGAATTTTCTATTCATCAAATAATTCTAAAAAATGTATTATGTGTTCCACAAAAATATTAAGCAGCACAACTGTTTTCAACATTGATAAGAAACATTTCATAAGCACCAAATCAGCATATTAGAATGATTTCTGAAGGATCATGTGACACTGAAGAGTAATGACAAAAGATATAACCAAATTATAGATATATGGCATATATTTTAAAGAAAGATTTGCATTACCTTATCTAATACAATGAAATTCATATGTTAAAAGTTGCTTAATTGTCTAAATACATTATGAGGCCTCATAGAGAGAGAGAGAGTGTGTGTGTGTGTGTGTGTGTGTGTGTGTGTGTTACCTCCATATGTGCGAGGGTGTTAAGTCTAGGTCTGTTGAGGTACAGCTGCTCCTCCAGAGCCTCCGATGGGAAAAACTGCCCACCTGGCAATGCTGCGGAGAAACTAACGTTGAGCACCTTTCCTGCATCTGCATCCGGCTGCACGTTAAACACAAACACATCATCAGGAGAGACTGAAAGCACTGCTGACACCCCTTCCAGGAAGTGAGTGAGCAGCGGGGACAGGAAGTGCTCCTGGGACATGTTCTGGAGTCGCACAGTGATGCTGCTGCTGAGCATCTCTTCCGTAATGATGAGAACCCGCAACACGCACTGAGCGCTGACGCTGTGAATGCCATCTGAGAAACAGAGAATGAGACAAAGGAAGATGAAGTGAGTTGAGAGATAATAAGCTTAACAAAGACAAGACTTGCCCTGTATCACAGTATGTTCAAAAGCAGTATGTCAAATCACTTTAGTTTGAAAGTTAAGTGATAAGAACAAGTCTGACAGGTCAACCAAAACATCACTTCAGTTTCTCTGACAGTTACAGTCTATGTTTTACTCTCTTGTAATGTGAAACATTTTAGTGCTGCTGTGAGAGTTGTACTACTTCAGAGGTCCATCTCAACATGCAGAAGTGAGTCGGGTCGGTGTCAGAACAACCTGCGATACCATCTACAGCTCACTGACTGTGAAATTAGCAACATGCTGCGGAGAGAATCATGTGTGTCCATCAAATGCACACGTACTTTATGCTCAAACACACACAAATGCACATACACTGCTGTTCCAAGGTTTTGGACCAGTAAGATTTTACAGATTTTAGACCCATCCCTACCCATAACTTCTCCCTAAAATCAGAGGAAAATGATAATAACACTGATGAAGAAACACATAACCAGTGAAGAAGTCTCTTATGCTCACCAAGGCAGCATTTATTTTTATTAATAATACAACAACAAAAAACAGTAATATTGTGAGGTATTATTAAAATGTCAAATTAATATACTTTTGAACTTTCTATTCATCAAATAATACAAAAAATTTTTTTTACACATCTGTTTTCAACATTGATAATAATCATAAATGTTTTTTGAGCAGCAAATCATATTAGAATGATTTCTGAAGGATCATGTGACACTGAAGACTGAAGTAATGATGCTGAAAATGTAGTTTTACATCACAGAAATAAATGACATTTTGAAATATATTCAAATAGAAAACAGCTATTTTACATTTTAATATTCACAATATTATTTTTTGTTTGTTTGTTTTTTATCAAATAAATGCAGCCTTAGTGAGCATAAGATACTTCTTCTAAAAACATAACAAATCTTAAAAATATTTTTAAAAAAAACAAAATTTTTGGAACGGCAGTATACAGTGCATACAACTTAAAATATACACAGAAAGTTTAAGTCAATAGACAGCTGCTTGGTTTGAAAGTAACTTCTGTGTGAGCGGTGCTTTTCACAAAACTACACTTTTGGCAGTGGACAATGGACATTTTTGTAGGCAAAATTTTGGCTAATGTGACAGCGCCTTAAAGCCACAATATGTAATTTTTTGTCGCAAGAGGTTGCTTATTCAAATCAAAGGCGTAGCTTGATGATGCCTGGATTTCGCAGAGCTTTTATTATGCCACAGACGACCGTTTCACACTTGTTGACACTTGTTGCACACTGCAGTAACTAGATCATTATTAGACATGGTAAAACCATAGACTGTAAAAAAAATATGGACGTAGTGTCCGCGACGTCACCCATAGGATTCTGAAGAGCAGTTTTGAAGCGTAAAGTAGGGACGAGCTGGCCGTTGCCATCTTGGCAGCGCGTCATCGCTCGTCACTCCCGGATAACAGAAAATGGGCAAAGAGGTGGGATGTGGGTGGAGCTGAGGTGACGCGATGACTAACAGACAGCAGATAAATGGCTATCCACCTGTCACTCAAAGTGGCCACGCCCTTAATTATGCAGGACTTTAAGGCTTTATATAATGTAAACGAATGAGTTATAAAAAATTCACTCCCCTCACATTCACCCCCCGCAAAATTAGCCATATAGACCAAAACCACAATTTGTACCAGCGTGTAAACATGTTTTTTTCTGCTGTAAAGTTTTTTTCTGCTGTTTCTGCTCAATGAGATTCTGCTCCCTTTTGGAGCCTATCTCTAGCGGCCATGAATTGCAGTTTAAGTCACTTCCATATTGGCTTAAGAGAAACTGCGGGAGGTTGCCGCTTGGAAAACGAGATTTAAACAATAAGGCTAACTGTGTTGAGCTATATAACGATGGTGAGTTTTCTGTTGATGAATGTATCCAAACAGTTGCTCACCTGTCTAATAAAACGCACCTTTGGTGTTTCTATGAAATCGAGGGTTACACTGGTATGATGTCATTGATAGGCGAAGCACAAACATGGTCTGTGTACTGGTTAAAATTGCTTATTTCTCTGGATTTAAACAAACATTCTTGGAAACATTTGGGATAATGTAAGTACACAAGTCAACAAAATATATAACATTGTTCAAGTGGTTTTTGGATATTTTAATCCAAAAATCTTACATATTGTGCCTTTAACAAAATTTAAAAAAAATTACTGTAAAACAATACAGCAATATAGTGTAATACAATACAGATTTGTATAATAGTATGTATAAATGATATATTTAAAGCTGCAGTCCATAAGTTTTGCCTCAGTGTCGCCATCTCTGTTTGAAACTTGCAATTGCAGTTGTTTGCGGAGTTATCATCTGTATGTGAGTTGTGCGTCGGCGCAGCTCCTCAGCATGGATGAATCTAATGTTTTGAGGAGTATGTGCGGCTTTGCTGTCAGACACCGCACCGGTGTGGATACTGTACTTCAGAATCACAGATTCTACCTCTTGGAGTATAACCTAAATAAGAATTTTCACCGGAAAATTTTATTATTATTATTATTGTTATACTTTGTTCTCAAATTGTTAATATTAACAGCATTAGCATTGCGTGACTATGTGTATTTAGTGTTTATTAGCGTTACCTGTAGATTTCAATTTCCGTACAATCTAATCTTTTGCTTTTGACTGCGGGTGAATCTCCAGTTGTCACTGATGATGTCATTTGGGCCTTTCTGGATCACAATCCGCCATCAAAATGATACGTTTAATTACTCCAGCTGCTGTGAGAAAAGGCTATAAATGATCCGCTGAAGAACATGCGGTATACAATGCTCCTCAAGTGCATTACTACTACTAGCCAGACTCTTTCGTTATGTATACTGACGTGACGTAATGACGCAAAAACATGCTTGAATTTCCAGTGGAAATCCACCATACCACTCTAATTATAACACATTATTACAAGTTGAGAATGGGGCTAAGGTAAAGAGATAGTTTTGAATACTGGCTTGTTGTGTACTTGCTCAAATATTGATTTTGGATCATTTTTAACCAGAAAAAGTTACGACTGCAGCTTTAAATAATCATCATTGTTGACGTGCATTAAAGTGATGACAGTTGAGAGAAATGTGATTAATCATGAAAATAATGTGACAATGCAATCAAACATGCTAAATTTGGGCTTGCTTTTCTCCTGAGAGGATAAAATATTACCCAGACAAGTTCTTGACAAGTTTCCTGACATTCAGCTTTATATCCGTATTTGTTTGGGCTTAAATATTACAGCCACTGGCTTTCATTTTGGACCATGCGCCACTTTTTGGGCTGAGAGTTTGAAAATACACACCACTGCAATATCATTAAAGTGACCAGTGAAGCATGTTCGTGCTTGAAGGACTTTGATACTCCAGTACCACTAACGCCCTGCCAGTCCAAGCAATTCTGAATCGTGTTATTCTGTATGTCCAACACTGATGACAGTTTCACATTTGCGTTTCCATTTTCTAAATGATTTCCCCCCCTGAATACATTAAAAATGTTTTTGCAATAAAGTGCATGAATATGGTCTTGGCAGCGAGTCACTCTAAAGTCGATTTAAATTGAGTGAAAGAAAATTACTCAGAGAAGAGGAAATGATTCAGCAGAGAGTGAGCAGGGAGAGAGAGAGAGAAAGAGAGAGCTTGGGGTGAGGGGTGAGGATGCTGGAGGCTGTTAAGGAGGAGTCAGGGATGGGAAAGAATAAAAGCACAGAAGATAAAATGAATGGGGGAGGGGTGAAAGAGAGACGTTAGATCATAATGTCATCCACTTAGAAGTCATACCTTTCGTGCTGATAAGCATTTCTCATAAAATACATCTTCCATCCCCCACTTCTCTCTCTCAAACACACTGAAACAAAACGTGCTTTTTACTCAACCACACCTGCCATGTTACCCAAATTTATAACAAAATGGCATTTTTAAAGGTAAAGTGTGCAATTTCAGTGCCTCTACACTGTATCCTGTTCAATTTAGGGTACAAAACCAATAGCTGTAGTACAACAGTGTTTGAGGGCGGGTCAAAGTAGACGTTGTCCACAGGCAATCATTGAAGACCATATAGGCTGGCTTTATGCAAATTTGTTTACATGTTACGTTGGTATGTAACAGGAAGTGAGACGCCTCGTTTTGGCAGTTCAGAATCGATTTCTTCTTTTAGGAGACAATGACTTTATTTCTAATGACAAACAGCTAAATTACACACTGCATAGGGCAGTTTAAAGCTCCTACAATCTTGCTTGGCTCACCACACCAAACACTGTTTGCATGTTCTGTTTGTAAATTACAGTTCAGCTCAAAATATTTGTACAGTTTTTCCACAGTGATAAAGTGTTTGACTAAAGTGCTGTAATGGCTGGAGAAATATAGTCTTGTTTGTCAAGCACAACGTGTGAGCGTCTAAAAGAGGATGACAGCAGCGGCTTGAAGTTTTTAATGTCACTGGATGTCTCGGTGTCTAAGGAGATTATATCCTCCTTTGATGAAATGCCACCCTGTGCGAGAGAGACCAAAAGAGAGAGAGAGAGAGAGAGAGAGAGAGAGAGAGAGAGAGAGATGGAGAGAGCGAAAGGGGTTACAGGAGGAAGGATGGAGGCAGGGGAGCAGCAGTGTTTACATAGACGTCAGAAAGATGAAGGCAATATCAAGCAGACAAGAGATCCGGGAAAGTGTGTTTGTGGGAGACTGAGATGAGGAAAAGACGGATAAAAAGAAGGTGTGTGGGGAGAGAACGAGGTACAAGAGAGGTTGGGGGAAGGGTGTGTCGAGGCAGCTGGTTTGATTACGGGATTATAAAGCAGTGACTCCCTACTGACCTCCCGAAAACAGTCCCCGTCTCTCTCTTTAACACACCATGCAGCCATTAAACTAATGCACATAAGGCACAAAACACAACGGAAGCAAATCAGCAATTTCTTGTCTATCATTTTTCTGTCATATTTCAATAAGCACTAAGGCCAAAAGAATTATAGCAATTATGGACAACTGACAAGTAAATAATCTTAATTACTATAAACGGCCACAACATGGGAAACACACTGGTTCCTCAACATCTAAATAAAACATTTATTTAAATGATTAATGAAGCTTACAGCAGGAAAATATTATTAGTCATGCTGATCAAATCAACACATTTCAAGCTCCCACAGAGGATAAGTCAAATCACCAGCGTGTGTTTGTGTGTTTCCTTGCTCTTTGTTTAATATCTGTGTCTATGAAATCTGACACTAGCAGTCAGTGGAAGGTCACAGTGATTTTGTTATGCAAGATATGTTCTTGGGTCAACATATTTTGTTAATCCTGGAACAACATTCCCGTCTGAGAATTTAGTGCAAACCCTAAACCCAACCCTACCCATAATTTCTCCCTAAAATCAGAGGGAAATGATAATAACACTGATGAAGAAGCACATAACCCTTGTTGTAAGCCTAAACTTGACATAAACTGTAAACTTGACCCTTAAATCTGATTAATCTAATCTGTTAATTTGAATGTTGTTGCAGGACCAACAAAGATGTTGATCGAGGGACATGGAAGTCAAGTCACCTTTATTTATATAACGCTTTTTACAATGCCGATTGTTTCAAAGCAGCTTCACAGTGTTAAACAGGAAAATAATGCAACAGAATTTGATTCGGAACATGTTGTACTTTTTGTATTGTTGTAAAACTGATTTACACGCAGGGCCATTGCTAAAATTAAAAGAACGTCCCCCAAGAATAGTAAATTTTGGACCGTAAAGAGTTGAAAAATCTTTTAATGGATACTCTATACTATAAATCTTATAAACAATTGCTCTATATTGTACACTATTCAAGATTTTTAGTAAGGTTTTTTGTTGTTGTTGTTGTTGTTGAAGAAATTAATCGGCAAGGATTAATTAAATTGATCAAAACTGACATTTACAGTTTTACAATATATCTCTATTTAAAATAATTGCTCTTTTGAACTTTCTATTCATCAAAGAACATTGAAAAAACATATCATGGTTTCCACAAAAAATATTAAGCACAACTATTTTCTACATTGATAATAATAATAAATGTTTCTTGAGCACCAAATCAGCATATTAGAATGATTTCTGAAGGATCGTGTGACACTGAAGACTGGAGGAATGATGCTGAAAATCCAGCTTTACCATCACAGGAATAAGTTACAATTTTAAGCAAGTTTATTTTATAATATATAAAAATAGAAAACTTTAACTTTAATACATTTTAAATTGTAATAATAGTTCACAATATTACTGTTTTAATGTATTTGATCAAATAAATGTAACCTTGGTGAACCTGGGGCTACTTTGAAAAACTTTTTAATGGTAGTGTGTTATTTATTTATGATTTTTTTCCCCCACTTATTTATGATATTAATAAAATGGTTACTTATCCTTAAAATAAGATACATTTATTTGATAAGCCAATATATTAAGACAATTATATTAAAGTTGTTTAACCCCACTGACAAATGGTTTATATCAAATCTTTCAAAATTGTGAAATGCAAGTTTAAAACAAGAACAAAAAAATAGTTGTCATTGGGTTAAGATTTATCTAATAAGTCTTATTATATCATACATTTAGATTTTAATTACATTTATCTTGTTTTTATATATTTTTCCCCCATATTTTACTGGTAAACCGGAACAAAATACTGGTTATGAAGATGATTTGTAAGTGCAGGCACAAATACAAAAAAAGCATTGGATATATGTACACATGCACACAGCCATTCACTATAAAGCATATTAAGAGCTGGTAGGTTTCAAAGTGGGCAATTTTTTCATTTCTTTCATCTGAAATAATTTCCCCATCAGTTGTTCAAAGCGTAGACCTGAACTCAGCGAGTCTTTCCTCTTTCTATTCCTTCTGTTCAATCACTTGTCAGTCATTCACCTCCCTCCATTTTGCAAATCTCTATTCCACTTCAGTGTTTTGTTATCTTCTCTTCCTCCGTCTGTTTTCTTCTTCCTCCTCTACACATTCCCTAAACCCATCATTTCCCCTTTCTTCATTGTATCTCTCTCTATTTCTTTCACAGACCCTTTTAATCTTTTATAATCTAGCTCACTTACCCAGTCTAAAGTGAACTTTATTTTAGCTTGTTTTGCACCGGGGGATCTTTAAAAATAACTCTGTGAGTGTGCGCTTGATGCAATTCTTGCTGGGGTCGTAAGAAAACATGCAAATCCCTTTTACCAGCTCACAAAAACATGAAATAAACACATAGGTTTTGAAGGTCCCTACAGGTTTCACTACCTGACACAACAAACCTGATTCATGCACAAGCGGACAAATTCTCACAACAGCAGCTGTCACATTTGACACGCATCTAAACATTCAAATACAAACCTAGCATGACCAAAACAAGCCCCATGTCCCATTGGTTGATGTGTGTTTTGCGCACAAAAATAGCGAAATGCTTAGATGTATTTGCCCTTCATAGCTGTAATTAGTCAGCTGGAAATGTATTTCTACCCCCATCAGCCAAAAGGCACTCAACTACAGACACTCACACACTACTCACAAACACATGTGAATAAACACACAAACTTAATATGCTCAAACAAACCCAGATGCGGGCATAAACAACGTAGATGGCTGCATGAACGAATATTAAACCATCTGATTACACAAACACACACACACACACACACACACACACACACACACACAATCTTGGGCACTAGTTTGACAGTTGATTACTGTGCTCCGTTTGTTTCCAAAGCCAGGGTTACCCTAAGGATGTCCTATTACACTCAAAGTAAAGTAGAACAGAGAGAGAGAGAGCGAGAGAGCATGCAAGATAAGAGGGCTGTCAGTAATCCTCTATTAAACTACATTTACCAGTAAGCACACACACACACACACACACACACACACACACACACACACACACACACACGTTTATTTGGGATATAAGCATGATCTCTGATAGCAGTATGATTTTGGCTACACCTCAAATGTGCATTTTGTACATTACATAATTGAGAGCACAGTAAAATAAACACTCCGACTAATCACATCCATAAAAGCATATCTGCCTTGCTTGGAGAATAACAAGATAAAAGCGACATTGAGCTTCAAACTATGTCATCTCATCTCACAGACAATGAGCTGTGCTCATTAGGAAACTGCAACTGCTGTTTCTCTGGGTGAATTGGAATACAAAGGAATTATTTCATAGGAAATTCCTTCAAATTAACCTTCCGTTTGCCTTGGGACATCAAAACTCGCACAATGCAGAAGCCGCTCCGCTTATTTAGAAACAGATGTTTAGACTATTTAACCCAACTGAAAAAGATTTTCTGGAGCGAAACAGCAAGGAGGCAAAAAATAAATGAGGAATGAAGAGCAAGAGGGGGATGGAAATGGAAGTGAGCTTTCCTCAGAGAAGAGAGAGAGAATTTGACCAGAGGGTAAACTGAGCTGTCCAACACTGCAGTCTTACAAACTCCGCAACCTATAGACCTCACACACACACATACACACACAAAATGCCAGATAAGGTAAAAAATAAAATAATAAAAACAGAACAAAATCAGCAATATTGTTCAAGTCAAGTGATAAATAAACACAAAACAGCCACAAAACCCACACATCTTGATAAACTAACCATTTAGTAACAATTTCTGTTAAATAACAAATCACCATTTATAACCTTTCAAAAGCCACAATTATCTACACTTCCCAGCAACATCAGCTGTTGCGGCCAAGCAATGCTCTCCTCTGCACTTACACTCTCTCATGTTACCACTCCTGAAGGGTATTGTTACCTACTAATATCAGTAAGAAATCATTCCAGCATAATTTACATTGATCGCTAAATGTCTTTAGAGGGAAGAATGCAAGTCAAGGGTCAGCACTCTCCAAAGATATCTTCTCTTCTTTCCATTTTCCCACTAACATAGACTCTGCGCACTGACACACTGCCTTCAGCAATATTTCATAATAGAGCTCTGAAGAAAAGAGTTAGCAAAACCAATTTGACCTGATTTGATTTCATTCTCATGACCTTAATAGCCCTTGCCTCATTTCCCCATTTCTCCCCCTCCCCCCCCTTCCCTCCTTCTTTTGGTCTTACCAGTGACGGTGATGAGCATCGGGGCCACCAATGGTCGGTTGTTGTCCAGTTTCCGACTGAGCCGGATCTCCCCACTCGTGTGGTTCAACAGCAGCAGGTGCAGCTCATTCCCACGATCTATAGTGTAGTAGAGGCGATCCGAAACATCTGGGTCATGGGCAGGAACTCGTCCAATCACCCCACTTGGGAAAGTGTTGGATCGATTGGATACAAAGTTGTTAAAAATGATTTGAAAGTCTTGCATTTGGGGCCCATTATCGTTCTGGTCAACCAGTCGAATGCGCACAGTGGCACGACTGACTAGCGGCGCTGACGTGGCCTGGACAACGATTACATACTCGTTCCGTGTTTCATAGTCAAGGTCAATTAGAGAGGTGAGTTCTCCTGAAAAAATGTCCATCTGGAAGATTTCTGGAATATTGCCTTCCACAATCTGATACATAATCTGAGCATTTGGGCCCTCGTCTGGATCAGTCGCTGTAATTTGAGCTACGACGGAGCCAACGGCGCTATTCTCCTTGACTAGAACCTCAAAATCGTCAGCAGGGAACACTGGAGCATTGTCATTGACATCCATAACACTGACTTGAATGTGTACAGGTGTACGCTGAGGTGGAACACCGCGATCCACGGCATATGCAGTCAGTTCGTAGAAGGGAACACTTTCACGGTCAAGTCTCCTGACGGTTCGGACTATTCCAGAGGTTGGTTCAATAGTGAAATCACCATCACCATCCTCTCCATTTTGGAACGTGTACTGGACACGGCCATTGGCATGAGCATCACGGTCAGTAGCGGAAATCTGTAGGACACTAGTGAAAGGTGGAGCATCCTCACTGACTCCACCCTGATACCTGGGGCTCAGGAACTGAGGTGCGTTGTCATTTACATCATTAACGTTGACCTCCACATATGTGGTGTCAGACTTCTGTGGGATTCCATTGTCACGAGCGGTGATGGCAAGAGTGTAAGTCATCTGGTCTTCGTAGTCTAGTTCGGCTTGAAGTGTGATAGCTCCGGATCCAGGATCGATACGAAATTGTGGAATATTGTCCTCCAGGTAGTACGTGATACGTGCGTTTTCTCCAACATCGTCATCCGTGGCACTTATGACCACCACGGTGCTGCCAGGAGGCCGGTCCTCATTCACACTCACTGAATAATGAGCACTCTGGAACACGGGCCGGTGTGTATTGGCATCTGTGATGTTGACGTGCACCTGACAGGTGTCGTGGAGAGTTCTGTCAGAAGCAGTGACTGTTAGCACGTAGCGACGTTCCTGTTTGTAGTCCAAAGGCAGTGCTAGGGAGACAAGTCCTCCGCCACTGGCTGTGCTAATGGCGAAGCGGTTGCGAGTGTTTCCACCGGTGATTTGATATGTGACGGCGCTATTTACATCTCGGTCAACTGCGGTTACACTAACCACACTTGTTCCAACAGATGCGTCTTCATTTAGTCTGACGTAATACTCTTTTTGCAGAAATTCTGGTCGGTTATCATTAACATCCATCACTGTGATCGTAACACTAGCTGTGGCGGAAAGAGGTGGGGCGCCATAATCTCGAGCCTCAACACCGAAGAAGTAGTGCTCTACCGATTCACGGTCAAGCTCTGAGCTCACTGTGACCCAACCGGTGGCAGCATTGATAACAAACGGTGTATCTGTGCCAGTCCCCGTCAAACGGTATTCCAGGCGTGCATTGTCACCATTATCTGTATCGATAGCTTGTATGTGGAGAATGGAGTGACCGATAGGAGCGCTCTCCAGCACTGTAGCCTGGAAAGGTGTGGATACAAAGATGGGTGGATTATCGTTGACATCGGTGACCTGCACACTCACAATTCCAGTGTTGTTGGAGAGAGGGGGGCGGCCATTGTCCTGAGCCCGCAGTCGCAGCGTGTACTCACGTTCGGACTCAAAATCTAGCGGTGCGACCACCTGGATTTCTCCAGTAACACTGTCAATAGCAAACTGTCCTCTGCTGTTCCCACTGATTATGTTGTAGTGCACCGCAGCGTTCCCATCTTTATCCTGGTCCGAAGCGCTGACTCTGAGGATTTCGGAATGTGGTCGAACGTCCTCTCTAACTGCAACCACGTACCGCTTTTGACTGAACTGTGGAACGTTGTCATTCTCATCCAACACCGTGATATGGACGCTAACAGTGGCTGACCGTGGGCCCGGCTCTCTCCCCTGGTCGCTTGCTTCCACCAGCAATGTATAACGCTCATTTGCCTCTCTGTCAACAATACCTCGTGTCGTGATCAAACCTGACCGTGGATCAATCTCAAAAGCAGAGCGTGCAACAGGTGCACTTTCTCCAATAAATCTGTAGCGTATATTGGCATTTGACGGTGAGTCAAGATCTGTTGCTCGCAGCTGTAGGATAGGATATCCCTCTTCCACATTCTCCCGAATGGTCTCGCGGTACTCTGTTTGCTCAAACACAGGAGAGTGATCATTACGGTCAACCACGGTGATGGTCACCATAGTTGTTCCAGAAAGACGTGGTGAGCCGTGATCTGTGGCAGTAACTCTAAAGTAGTGCAAGTCCATGTGTTCACGATCCAGAATGTGTGTGGTGGTGAGAAGGCCAGTAATTGGGTCGATTTGGAAGTAATCCATGGACCTGCTGTTCATTAAAGGGGCCATGCTGTAACTGAGTCTGCCTGCCTCGCTAGCATCAGGGTCCTCAGCTGTCATAGTTATGACTGAGGTACCAGGAGGCTGGTTCTCAGCTACCTGAACCTGATAGTTATATTGGGAGAAATGGGGATGTCGATTAGCAGCTCTACGGGAGCGCCCCACAGGAGGGATACCCGTCTGCTCTTCATTGTACTCCTGTTCCTCTTCTCTCTGCACCTCATCGCTCTCTACTGCTTTTAGTTTCTCACTGTACTGATTTGTTTGTGCATTTCTCACCCCATCTACACTGTATGTAATCTCATTTTGTTCAGTCCACATTCCCTCTTTGTTTTCATCACTCTCTCTTTCTGACTGAGAGGTGCCATTGCCTTGACCGTTGTCTTTTTTTCTCAGTAAATTTGTCTCTTCTAAAACTGCCTCTTCCTTTGTGTCTTCTGCAATCACCCACTCTATGCTTTCCTCCCTTTCCCCCTCTACAGGCTGTCTGTCACCCTCCCCTTTCACCCCACCCTCTATCTGTCCCTCCCTCCTACCACACTCAGCCGCGGCTTCCAGCTGCTCTTCTTGCTGACTGACACCCTCAGCTTGTAATGACACCCGTTTACCGGACTTTAATTGCGCCCGCGTGGCTCCCCCATCGGCGCTTAAGCTGTCGTCGGCGCTGTAGTCACCACACTCTGCACGCGCACCGGGACAAGCAGAACGTGCGCTTTCCTCTCTTACAAAGTCGCGCTCTTCACTGCCAGGAACATTTTGAGTTACATTTGCATTTCGATCGCCAGGACTGCTGCTGTTGTTCTGGTTATTATTACGATTTTTGACGCAGTTGTTGTTGTTGTTATTGTTACTGTTCCAATTCCTCAGCAACAAACTTTCAGTAAAGTCGCTCGAGTAAGCGAGGTCATGCACGGAGGCTGGCGCTGTCCACTGAGCGGGTGCTGAATATTTCCTCGCGCGCTCAGTGCGGTTGCCTCGCGTGTGAATGCGTGAGTCACGAAAACGTTTAGGAAAGTTTAGCTCGATAAAGAGGTAGATATGTGATGCATTATGACCCCTGGGAGTGTCAGTAACAGATGAGTCAGAGTTGTGTACATCGCCGATATACGACGGAGCAGCGCTGATTCCAGTTGACCTTTTAGAAGTCCCAGTTTTGACCCAGTCAGCCCGTGTCGTTAAATCCCGAGCATCAGTCCGTTTGAGTGCACAAGAATACTTCGGTTGACTATTCCGATCAGACTTTGCAAGCACAAATTGTACTTTTGAGTTGTTATTTGCAGATGTGGTGTTTGTATTTTCTCTTGCTTGCCTTCCACAAACAGTGTATCGCCTCAGAGAAATGTTGAACCGGTGCCAGTTACTGCTGTGCCAGGCTGGATGCCTTTCAGAACAACCTGTGATCCGGTGTGACTCGAGACAGCTGTTTGCTTCGCTTCCAAACCCTAGAGAGAGCTGCCGCGCGCACGGTTCCGAGCACCCGCGGGTATTCTCAAAGCCTGACCCGTTCCAGCCCTCTCTGGTGAGATCGATAACATTCAGGGGGCCTGAAGAAAGGGGACGGTCCGCTGTTGCTTTGTGCAATTTATTGGCGTCCGAAACCACATTAGAATGAGAATGGGCTTTTAATAACGACCGAGTTGATGTCTTGGCAGCGGCAAACTCTCGTTTTGGGTGACATGGGCAGTGTTTAGGCCTGGATTTGCTATCTGCGGGTCTAGAGTTATCCAACAAGCTTTGTACAGCGACCCTGTCCGTGTCGAGGCGCGCCTGTGGCCGCGAGCGCGTTTTAGTCCTTTGTATAGTCCTCTTTTTGCCATACTGAACCCGAGAGGCGAGAACACGAGAAACAACGCCCTTCTCTCCGCTGCCACCGTTACTCCAAAAAGGCTGGTGATGACAGCGTCCGGTGTGCGCCGCCGGTTCCGATACCCATGCACTAGAATTCTGGTAATACGTACTCAACGGACACGAGGAGGTTCCCACTACACTAGACCGTAAGCATTGCAATTCCCGTCTATTCGAACGTACCGTCCGTGCAAGGTGGATGTTCCAATCGCCCCCAGCCAAAGCCCCCGTTAGCGTTCCGTCGGGCAGGCTGGCGATTTGAGCGTCTCCGGGGGCTGGGTGGGTGCACAGAGAGCGGCAGCACGGTCCTGCTGCACTCCCCGGGATAACAGTGAACAAAGAGCTGAGGAAAAGGAGAAACAGCAGCGGCGAAAGCGAGCCCAAGTCCAGTAGCAGTGCAGCCATTAGTCTGGTGAAATCCTTTCTCTCTCTCCCCCCTTTCTCCCCTCTCTCTGAACCGAAGTGTCTCTCTTTCTCTCTCCAAACGCCGGCTAAGTGGCCAGCTCATCCACCACCGCCCGACTCCTTCCGCCGTGCTCCCCGGTCGCTCGGTGATCCCGGGAAGCTCGCATCTACTCTCGGTGTTTGGTAGAGCTCCGGCTAGCAGCGACACGAGCGCAGCATCTCTCATTCACATCCAACATGGCTCACAGCGAACCCGGTGCTACCCTCACTCCTCCCCCTCTCGCTTCTTTCTTTCTCTTCTCCTCTCTCTCTCTCTCATACGGGAATGGTTCGTTCCAGTGTGCGCAAGGCCGTTTCCACACTCAGATGACGCCATGTCCACCGCTGGAGAGTTTGCCTACTACAAAACGTGACCTATCAATATCAAAAGGAAAACAAATTATCATTAACTAGACGCGATAGCGCGTGAAAATGGAATAGAATGTATATTCCATAAAAACTCAATAAATCCATACATTTCATTCAAATTATATAGCATAATGTTAATACTAACCTTTATAGCCTGTCATAAAATATAGGCTAATGATATCTTCCATAATAAAACCTGTAACAGAAAGCCACATGATGATGTCTCAAAATGATTTCCCCTGATCAATGGTTAAGACAAAAATAGATAAAACACAATATAATGCAAAAAAGAAATAAACAACATAAAATGTAACATGAATACAATACAATTTTACCATATAACCAACCAATTTATAAAAGTTTTTTTTCTTTACCTATTTTACCCATGTTTTATTTTGTTCTAAATATACTTTACACTCTAAAAAAAAAGGTTCTATATGGCACCAAAAATGGTTCTTGGCTCGTAATCATAGGGGAACCTTTTTTAGTGCTATATAGCACCAATTTTGGTGCTTCAGTGGTTCTTCAGCAGTTCTTTGACTAAGGTGCTATATAGCACCGCTAACTAAGGTGCTATATCACCGCTACCATATACAGAACATGTTAAGATATGGTGCTATATAGCACTAAAAGTGGTTCCTCTATGATTACGACGAAGAACCATTTTTGGTGCTATATAGAACCTTTTTTTAGAGTGTAGGCTATACTAGACTACACAAAATGTTTAATCAGCAAAATGTCAATCATATATTTTATTTTTAGTGTGCGGGAGGAGATGGTGGTTTTGTAGCTGTAACACTCAGTTGGTGTCCACCTGTGACGTCATGTCTTATTCCCTCTTCGATTTCGGCGTATTTTTACTATTCAGTGCACCGCATTAATTTCACTTTTTTTTTTCTTATGTCATCTCTACCTTCTTCTCTAGACATGGTCTCGTTTTAAATGTATTGCTTGACATGGAAACAATATGAACTATTGGTTTCCTGTTTTAAATCACACTGCATGTGGGTGAATTTCAGAGGCGCGTGTCACAGCCCTGCATAGCGGATGTAAAATCCACGCTTAGACAGAAATAGACTTGCGCGTTACACAAACCAGTCTGTGTCTCGCAGTCTGCCTGCCACTGACACGGTTGGAACGAATCCACGAATGTTGAAAAATTCATTCGGCTCAATTATATTGTGCGCGCGCGCACGCCCTCACCCTCTCTCCCTAGATAAGCTGCCCTCGCGTTGCTGTTCTCCTGCTGAGCTGAGCAGAGAGACTTGTGCTTTCTGTGTGCAGTTACCAGTTGATGTCTAAGCAGAAAAAAAGGATTTGAGAATTTTCCTCGTTGACTGTGGAGGATGAGATTCATGTCTAGTCTTTCTGCGGGTGTGCCTATGTGCATGTCTAGACGCTTGATGGTATTATATCACACAGTCACGGCAGCCCTAAATCCCATTAAGTGAGGAGGAGAGGGATTCCCATAACTGAGAGCTTCCTCTGTGAAATCTGACTGATAGACTGATGGGTAAGACGCCTGCAATTCAGCGGCTCGCCCACACCCTATGGTAAGAGCAATCATATTTAGGGTTACTCATCATTCCCCAAATAAAGTGCATCCCATAATTCAAATTCTTACACGTCATGAAAATAACACGGTCTACATTTCAGCTCATTTCTCAATGCCCACACTGGTGGATGATAAGACTTTTTAACCACTAATTATGGGATTTATATATTAGAGCATTCTTGTAGCTCCTATAGTAGAGCATAGCAAAGTCATGGGGTTGATTCCCAGGGAATGCATGAAATGTATGGATTGTAAGTCACTTTTAAGCATCTGCCAAATGCATAAATGTAAATGGATCAAATGTGAGTGCAACAAAGATACTTAAGATTACTCTAGGAAGAAAAAAACATTTAAAAACAATTATCTCTCAACCAGTAATATGTTGGATCAAATGTAAAGTCAAAATTCATAAAAAATACCCCAAGAAAAAAAATCTAAGCCAATTACAAATTGGTGAATTACACATGATCGCATGTATTTGTTGGACCTAACGTGAATGCTAAAATCCTTAAAATTACCTGGGGTAAAAAACTTCAATACCAGTGATCTGATGCACATCTTGGACCAAATGTGAAAACAAAACAAAAACAATGAAATTACTCCAGGTAAAACAATAAAAAAATCTACATCAGTAACAAATGAATGTACTAAACCTGATGTGATGAATACATTGGATCAAACATGAACGCAATTTTTTTTTTTTTAAATCCTTGAACCATTTAAACATGAGTGTACAACGCCTGATATTTTCAGAACCACAGACAGCGCTCATGTCCTGGGCTCAGTTGGTGTCCTGCTCACAGCTGAGATCCATAGCTTTAGTCTCACAGGTGTTGGTATCTGTGGATTTTGAAGGTGGAATTCAAAAAACACAGAACCATGTTCAATTTTAAAGGGTTTTAATATCGAGCACAGTCTTGTTAAAATCATGCCTGCACCAATTTTGCACTAAACATAGCGTTGCACAAAATTATTAATAAGACACCTATCTGCATGAGACTAAAAAAGACAGTCTATTCTATACGGCCTTTGTGTGAGATGAGAAGAGAGAAGTGAGAGCTCTAATGGGCTGATTTGTAATCCCCAAAAATCCAGCCTGCGGATTACAGGGGTGCACACTTCACAGAGCACACCCGGGGTCCTTTAGAACGCATGCACACACATACACTCACACACACATTCAGGTAAGCTGTCAGCTGCAAGGCCATAGCTATTCTACGAGTTACCATGGGAACGGCAAGAGAAGGGGGTACGTTCCATCAAGAAGAGGGGTTTGTGTTGGCCTCACCAGCACTGTTGATCTGTAATTGTTTGCATCTGCGCAGACCCCCTCCCCACCCAACCCTGTCCTCTCGGCTCACCCCGCTAACCCCTCCCCTGTGGCCCGAGCAGCAGGTGGCCTCAGCCCAGTGAGCATCTGTCACGGCTGGGCCTGAACGGGCAGGCGGCTATAATACATATTCACAGGAGAGAGGGACTGGAAGATAATCACACACATACACTGCGATGGGCATTTTTTATTCACTAGGACGTCTGTAGAAGCGTGGGTGCATGTAGGCAAAATGCAGAAAGTGAGGTTTAAATAATGCACAGTCACTTTGTACATACAAATCTCAAGCATGACTTTTTTTTTCTGACACCTACACACTCTGATCTGTCTCTTAAAATACAACCGCCTCTTCAAGACACACAGCCCTTGAGATACGGCTGAAGGCATATGGTGTCAAATGGGCGGAGTGTGCTCTGTATTGCGAGACTGTTACCATACCAAATCTGTGCCTGGTGAGCGCGAATTAATTAAAATTATCCGCACGTGAGATGCACCTGAATATTCAATGTGGCTCCACACCCAGAGTCCATAAAAGCGAAACTCAGCAGCACACCCCCTCCTCACCACAGGACCCGTCCACGGCTTGTGCATAAGCGCTTCGGGAGCATATAGTGATGTCATTAGCAATTTTAGAGGATTATGGGATTACGAACACTGTATGTTCGTTATCTGCCGCATGGTTATTGGATTTCGACATGGAGCTCCCGTAATTTAACTTTTGAATGACTCTTAGGGTAGACTGTGCGCTCCCTCGTTCGTTTGCGTGAAAAGTTGGAATTAGTCCATCCGTGCCCGCGCGCGCACCCTTCAAAACGTGTTATCATCGAATTACTGACGCATCACTCCCATTCCATAAACAAACACAGCAGTCTGCTGTTTGCAGTCTATTCCGACAAAATGGTGATTCATAGCTAAAAACTATAAATGCAGAGGGCTGAAAAATGAACACACAAACACAGCTGGATGAGAGTTATCATAGTAATAATCACAATTGAATTACTGCATAATGATAAAACATGTTCCTATATTTTAGAAAATATATATATATTTTTTTAAATTTAACTTTAAAAATGTATATTTATCAAATAATCTAAAGCATTTCTGACTTAAACGTTTTAATCACTTTATTTTAAAATAAAACAATATAAACCATATTAATGTAAACCTTAAACAAAGGACTTATTAGACATTTCTACAGCCTGAGAATTGAAGCTATAAAACAGCTTTGTCAATTTCCCTTGACTGACTGACTCACTGAGCTTTCAAATACAGCAAATCAATCAAATTCAATTTGATTCAGGTGTCTGTGGCAGATGGGTTGTGATTCTATCAGGTTCTTGTTAATACTCCGACATTGCTTTTTGTTGTTGCTATAATTATTTAAACTGCACTTCTTAGTCAAAACAGCACATAAAATGTCAAACATTTCTTGATATACACATACAGAGGATAAGATAGTGCTCCATAAAGCTGATAAAAGACCTAGTAAACAAATGATGCCAAGTGAGAATGTGTGAGAGATGTGTGCCGCTGAGTACTGGAGTGAGAGGAGATTGTGTGCGTGTTTGTTTGTGTGTGTCGAGCTAATGCTGCTGAAAGGGGGAAGGATGTTTATAGGCCAGCTGTGAGTTGTCTCTTAGTCAGCCAGTGACCCAAATCAACAAAAACAAAAAATAGAGGAAATGAAAAAAAAAAAAGAAAATTATTTAATAATTATATATATATATATATATATATATATATATATATATATATATATATATATATATATATATATATATATATATATATATATATATATATATATATATATATATATATAGATGGAATGAGAGAGAGAGAGAGAGAGAGAGAGAGAGGTGACATTTAAAAAAAAAACAGACAAAATAGAGTTATTATAATGCAGCTATAAATATATTCTTGCTTATCATCTTCCCCCGACATTTAGACACAACTGCACAGTACCAACACAACAGATTCTGTGTGTAGATACATACCAATATATATGAAACTGCACTTCCCATGTTAAACTGACACATAGAACTAAAGTGGAAAAGACATAAAACATAAAATAGAAGCATAAATGTGCCTAAATCAAAGAAAATGCCAAAATATTAATATTCATATATAAATATATAATTTAATACTTAAATATTTATATCAATAACATCATTGACATATAAAACATCAATAAGAGTATACATATATTAAAACATCTGAAAACTGTAAAAGAGGCTAATTTATGCCCAAAAGGGGAGTCAATTTAATTAAAAAGAATTGGCTATGTGCCTTTAATAGGACCCTAAAGATTATGCCATATTATATTAATGAGAACAAATCTTACTGGATCCCATTACATCTAAAGAGGAGGAGCACATTCATTTGCTCCAGCATGGGACATAATTGGCTTTATAGAGCAGCTAGCCTACGTTTTTAAACACACTTCAGTCATGGGCATCTGTCAGCGACTGAGTCTTCCCCGATATGAATCAAAACTAATCCTGTTTGAGTGTGAATAGAATGTTTGGACTGAATTCAGACCGTCTGGAAGCCGCTCTAGTTATGCTCAGAATGAAAGTGAACTGGGATTAAAGTGGATTAGCAACAGATGAGAGGGGTATCTAGCCGTCTTACTCAGGACTTAGACCTGCTTAAACTCCAATCCAGCTAATTTCTCACCCAGCTGCTGGATCTGAAACCTGAAAGACTCAGACCTTGATCTCACAGTCACACAGTCACACAGTCACACACACACACACACTAAAGTAAAATGTATAGCATTATTGATATATTACAATGGAGCTAAATTAAAATGAAATAAAAATTAAATCATTTCACAATATTATGGTTTTACTATATTTTTGATCAAATAAACAACTTGGTGAGCATAAGAGACCTTGTAGCAACACTTGTTAATGTAATAACTGCACATAATGAAATATTACATTATTATTATTATAAAATGTTGTTATAAAATGATAAATAAAATCTTGAGCTCATAATATAGACAAGTTTTACATTATGAGAAAATCAATACATTATAAGCTCACAAAAAAATGTCATATTTTCATTATTGTAATAGCTTTTAAAACATAAAAAATATTAGTATTCCCTTACAGTTCATTAAAAAAAATATTGTAAAGCCAATCTTAAACTACCCCAAGGGAATACTTAAACTACTGTAAGGGAATGCTAATATTTGTTTGTTTTAAAAGCTATTACAATAATGAAAATATGACATGTTTTTGGTGAGTTTACAAAGTAATACATTTCTCATAATGTAAAAATGTGTTATTACATTATGAGCTCAAGATTTCATTACATTGAGAAAATGATTACATTATGAATATTTTACAATAGTACATTATGTGCAGTTCTCACATTATGAGTTGCTACAGACCTCTTTCAAAAGCATTTGAGAAAATATTAGTTTGTGTGAAACTGGCAGTGAACCATGAATTCCCAAGCCCTCAAACAAACGATTATCAACAATCATATCACGGTAGTCAGAAGAACACCTGTCGCTCGTTATTTTTCGCATAGCTGGACATCTTTTACATTTTTTGAGTCTTGTGGGGACAACACTCACATTTTAAGACTTGTTATCTTCAGAAGACCAGGGAGACCGTCCTCTCTGAAGGAAGATCTGTGAACTTGACATATCTAACTAAGAGACAGGAAATGGTTAGTAGGTTATTCGAACCCCTTTTTATCAGCAGAGAAGCAGAAAAAGTTAGTGAGGAGAAACAGAAAGGGAGAGAGAAAGCTGTTGCGCAAGCTCCTTATCTGTTAACGCACACATACACGGCTGGATGGGTGTGAAATACACTACTGACATGCTAGCATCTGAATTTCTTTTTCCTCTGCAGAACTTGCTCTCAATCTAAAACCAATCTCAAGCAACTCTGTTCGTAATACTATGCCAAAGTAACACATTCAAAGTATGACACAGATTCATAAAGCAGACCATTTTTCTATAAACAACCTACTCTTTCAACAACGACAAAATCTTTTTGGGGGTGGTTATGGAAAGATCACATGAGGTTGTTCTGACACAGTTTTAAGTGACAGATTTGTGCAGTCTCAAAGATCTCAACACATCAAGAATTATTTCAGCTCTAGTCTAAATTTGTCAAACTATCAAAAGTTTCAGCTAAGAGATCTACATCAAATACGGTGCCGCAATCTCTAAGCTTCAGTGTTTGATAGCAGGGAACCCAAAGGCTTTGAGAAAGTTTTTTTCAGCATCAGAACACACACACACACACACACACACACACACACACACACACACACACACACACACACACACACACACACACACACACACACACACACACACACACACACACACACACACACACACACACACACACACACACACACACACACACACACACACACACACACACACACACACACACACACACACACACACACACACACACACACAGAGGACTTGGAACCACTAGAAGCTTGACACACTCCAGTTTTGTTTTAATTAGATGCTGTGGTGAGGCACACGGTTCTGGCACTGCAGTCTCGGCTGATATTTCAGGGGATTAAACAAGGGATATAAAAAAAGTGAAATCGTTGATGTAATTTGTCACCTTTAGATTGAATTGTGCGCCAAGGCAATACATGTCAGAAACTATATACTAAGAATAAAATAAATAAATAAAAAATACAATACAATACAATACCTGCCTATATCTCTATAGTCTTGCTCAAAAGTTTACACACCCCTTGCAGAATCTGTGAATAATTTTAACAAAATAAGAGTGATCAAACAAAATACAATTTCTTTTCTTTTCATTTAATTTTTTTAGTACTGTTCTGAAAAATATATTTGCATATAGTCCACAAAAAAAAAAAAAAAAAAAAAAAAAAAAAAAAATTTCCGCTGATTTTATACAAAATTCCCCTGTTCAACCTTGATTCTTAATATTGTGTTGTTGCCTGGATGATCCACAACTGTTTTTTGTTTTGTTTTGTGATGGTAGTTATTGAGTCCCTTATTTGTTCTTCAGAAAAATCCTTCAGGTCCTGCAAATTCTTCAGTTTTCCAGCATCTTTGTCATATTTGAACCCTTTCCAGCAGTGACTATGATTTTGAGATCCATCTTCACACAGGACAATTGAGGGAAATGTTTTCGTTTAGTACTGCCCTCCGGAAGCAACAGAAGATGCCCCCCCTCCTCTTAATGTATTGTTTCTCCTTCTGAAGCATCACTGAATGTTTGACAGTCACTGCTGAAAAGGGTTCAAATATACAAAAGATACTGGAAAACTGAAGAATTTGCAGGACCTGAAGGATTTTTCTGAAGAAAACAAGGAACCCAGGAACAACCAAAATCACAAAACAAAAATCAACCATGGATCATCCAGGGAATGACACACAGTATTGAGAATCAAGGGTACATAAACTTTTGAACATGGTTATTTTTATAAATTCAGCTCTTTTTGTCTTGTGGACTATGTAAACCTATTTTAGGTAAAATATCTTATTCAGGACAGTACTAACAAAATAAAAATAACAGAAATGTGAAATGTGAATTTCACCAGCTATTACGCCAGTCTTGAGTGTCAAATGATCCTTCAGAAATCCTTCTAATATGCTGATTTGAAGCTCAAGAAATATTATTATCAATGTTGAAAACAGTTTTGCTTTTTTGTGGAAATTCTGATACTTTTTTCCCAGGCTTATTTGATAAAAAGATAACTTTCTCTTCATCAAATAAGCCTGGGAAAAAAGTATCAGCATTTGTTTGAAATGGATTCTTTTAATTATTTTATTACTATCTGCAATCATTAACCTCTAGTGTATATTGGACTGTATTACACTGGAATTATTTAGCACAGGTCATTGTCACTTGCTGCATCATGTACAAGATGAGAGGGTCATCTTTTACCCTTCCATTGAGGTAAAAGTCATTTGAAGACACAAGTATTTGATTTGACCTTACATCAGCAAGGTTCAGAGTATAATGAATAGAATTCAATGTAAGCCATGTTTTGAACACGCTTCAGACAACAGCTGAAGGGCATGAGTCAACTAGACCCTGATATGAATCAGACCTAATCCTATTCGAGTGTGAACAGAATGTTTGAAGTGAATTCAGATTTCCTGGAAGCCTGTGCTCAGACTGAAAGTGAACGGGGATTAAAATGGATTAGCAGCTCCTAATAAAATTACTGGCCAACTGGCGAGATCCTCCATTTTAAATGCTTGCAAAAGCCAATTTGGTGCTTGCTGAGTGCTAATTCTAGACCTTGCATGGGGTCCAACTTAAAAACAAAACCCAGCTTAGCTAAAAATGCAAATAAGAGGCCACTATTTCAAACGACATTCTGCTAGAGCGACACTTACAGATATAGTAACAATCCATCTCCATGTGTTATTTCCCAGCACTCCACAAACCACACCCACTTCACACTGTTATTTCCTGTCTAGGTCTCCACGCCAGTCAATAACAACATACATCAATATCACTCTACTCTATCATCTCCACCCCTCCTCCACCCACCTTTTTCTCCCTCTCTCGGTCTTCCTATCCCTGACAACTACAAAAATCATTCAATTCCCATGGGCACTTCTGACCTCATTCATTCATCTCGCTCTCACACACACCTCTTAAAAAAAGACAGCAGTTTTGCTTGTAGCGATTACACCGCGCACTCTCCTTCGTTCTTTGAACTCCTTTCACGCACTAGTCTCCTTTTCTTCTATCTCTGCCCTTTTTCATCTCTCCTCTCTCTTTTGTCTTCATGGAAGAGATGCCCAGCAGTGATGACTGACAGCCTAACAAGCCCTAAGACACAGAGGGAGAGACACAAACACGATTTAGCTAGAATTGAGATTGCTCTCTAGTGGTTGAACTGTGCTATTACACCTTCTTGAACCTGTAATGCACATGTATTCACACATGTGTATTCTCAGTATATGCAGACATATGTTGGTACTATAGATGGTCTGCATGGCTGGCAATATTCTAGAGTTAATACCAACAAATGTAATTTACTCACAGCACTAAAGACTAAAGCCATAGCAATGAGGCCGTTATTAATGTTCAGTCCTGCAATTGAGCACTACAAACTCGGGCTGCATATTTAACACATACTCCATTACAAAGATGAGCTGCTGTCACCCTTCTCAAAGTTATTATGGGATGTTTAGTCATGCCTGTCAGGGTCATAAATCACAATGCTCTGATGAGTTTGGATTCAGTATCAGAAATCAGCCAGACATTAACCTGTGGTGCGGGAAAAAAGTTTTTTTTTTTTTTCATACACTACCATTCAAAAGGTTTGGGTTGATAAGATTTTAAATAAATAATAATAATAATAATAATAATAATAAATTTTTTTTGGAAATGTCTTATTTGATCAAAAATACAGTAAAAAAATAATATTGTGAAATATTATTACAATTTAAAATAACCTTTTGATTTGAATAAATTTGAATAATGTAATTTATTCCAGTGATGGCAAAGCTAAAACAGAAATCATTCTAAAATGCTGATTTGGTGCTCAAGAAACATTTCTTATTATTATAAATTATTATTATAAATGATGAAAACAGTTGCGCTGCTTAATATGTTTTTGTGGAAACAATGATTTTTTTCTCCCAGAATTTAGTAAAAAAAAGTTGAAAACAGCAAATAGGAATGTTTTGTAACATTATAAGACTTCACTGTCACTTTTGATCAGTTTAATACACCTTTGCTAAATAAAATTCATGTTGTTTTTTTAACAGTAATTGGTTTAATTAAATTATTTGAAGTAAAACGCAGTGCAGTGTTTTTATAAAGATAAAAAATGCATAATCATAATTTTACATAAATGTAAACAAGATTTAAAAATAATTTCATATGATCTGTTAACATAATGTAAATTTCTGTCATTGGTATAAACATGAAATGGCAACACCTTATAGGTCCAATACATTAATATTAGTTTGCAATTGTGTGAAATAATAAAGGATTGTTCATTTACAGAATTTATTAATTTAGGTAATGTTCATTTCTGCATACATGTAAAAAACTATTTTGAATCATATAAATTATCATTAGTTGCTGTATTATGAACAAACATGAATAACTAATCAAATCTAGATTCACGAATGATGCCAAAAAATGTTCATTGTTAGTTACATAATTAAACCTCATACCATTAAAATAAACACAAGACAGGTACAGGTATAGTCAAACATTTGCACACTTGAAAAACAGTCAGTTCAGAGGTTGAGGCAGACACTCTTTTAATTATTATGTCTCCGTGGGTTTGTCTTTTGAAATACATCGAGTGAGATCACCACTAACAAAAACTTTGAAGTGTGAGAAAGTTACATAGTCACTCTAAATGTGTTTGGTACTGTCAGGGTTTTGAATACTGTGAGGTATGGCACAGATCTGTGAAAACTCCAGACACAGTGAGAGTACAGACGCACCTGAACTCTGTATGGCACACAAGGATTCTCAGTAGTACACCTGTACACTTACAGTGAGGGACACTGGGGGAAATTCTAGAATTAAGACTTCATATTTGGTACAGATAAGACTATATTTATATTAAATAAAGTAGCATCAAGGATCATGTCATTTCAAGAATGCCAAATGATTGCATGAAAGAGCCAACCCTGTTGACATGATTCCTAATCAGAAACAGTGGTGACAGATACTTTATTGTGTGTGCGTCTAGCAGACTGTGAGAACGACTGTGCTACACTGTCAATATGTGTTCAGAGTTCAACAAATAGAGCTAGGCTCTCACACTCATTAAAGACTATTACATAGAATACATTGTCATGCAGGAGGGCAGAATCTATGAATATGGTACAGGAGAATTTAAATTCACTGAAAATGAAAGCATCTTCCTTGTTGACATTTGTAGGGGCGATGTTTCAAACTGAGTAATGTCATTCATTGGATGAAAGGTTGAAGAGTAACAGATTTTGTGGGGTCTATCCTGCCTTGTGTTTAGGGCATTTAAAACAGTCTTTTTGGAGGGCAGGAGGAATATTGGAGTATTTGGACAAGATGGTTAGGCAATTATGAATATGAGGAAGGTATCTAAAGTGTAATAACCAAGTAAAATGGAATAGTGCTGGCTGTTAAGGGAGAGAGTTTGTGACTATTGGAGTATAATGTCTGCAGTGGAGATGCTATAGTTGGGGGATTGGGGGCAAGTTAAGGGAGTCCAGGGCGCTGTGGTAAAGTTCTCTTAAAGCTCTCAGCAACAATAAACGACAAAACATCTGATTAAAAAGATGAGGCAGGGGCTCCTAAAGAGAGAGAGAAAGAGAAAGAAGAGGAGTGGAAAGTTAATAGCCCTGAACTGTATGTGAACCTGTACAATACATTAATCATTGTAAATGCTGATACACACACGAATATGCAAAATACACACTAAAGGCCAGTTCAAACCAAGAACGAAAAATATAAAGATAGCTATATCAGCGTCCACACCAACGGACGATATCATTCTGTTTATAATAAGCATGCAGTGCAGTTTCATCATGTCATCTGCCGCTTTAAATGCTTGAGTGCTTTAAAGCAGGATGGATTCTGATTGGCTGTCAACATTTTGTTGTTCATTAGCTGGAAAAAAAACATTCTGAAAATGATTTCAACGATTTTGTTTTGTGTTGTTATCGTTATAGGAACAATAGGGCTATTCTTTTACATTTAGAACAATTTTTTTAATTATACTTATAATATAATATAATCACCTGGGCCATAAGAATTGTGCAACCGAATCGGAATTATCCTTATTTAAAAAGATGCTGATTGAAATTGATAAACTGATTCAACCACACAGACCAATAATTTCTTACCCCAAGGACGTGAACTCTGTTGTAGTAGGAACTAAAATCTTTACTGAGAGACACCAAGAATCTGCACATCTGACAGACAAACAATACAATTAGGGAAGGCTGTATTAATGAAGCCAAGACAGCAGATAGAATAAAGACATGACTAGTTGAGATTAGACTAAATTATTACAAATAAATTAAATACATTTACATTACAAATCGATCCAAGCATTTTTAAGTACCTGTTCAGTTCTTAAATTAACTCTGGCTCCACCCCCTTCATGCTCCAGGATCTGTCCAGATTGGTCCAGCTGCTCAGAGAATGGAATGAGGTAATTGAAGAGAAGAAGCCACTCCCCCTAATGATGAAATGGCAACATTACCGTCATATAAACTTTCCAGATCATAGAAAGACAAAAACAGAACTTGTTTGAATACATTTGGCATATGTATTTATACATAGCAAATTGAATGCTTAAAAAGGATGAAAAAAAATAAAAATAGGACAATGTTTGAGTGTGCTTGTACAGAATGTTAGTTACATATTGCTTTACCTCCTCTTTCAGTGCAGAAAAGTCCAGCTCTGTGCCTCCAGGGATCTCTGGATAAAGACCTACATATTTTAAAATAGACATGGATATTATTTCACAAATAGACACAATATTATTTGTTGCATTAATAATTAACGTGCAATTAATCAGAAGGCCCAATGGAGAAAGATGGGAATGGATTTCTCTACCTCAGCTAATATCGCAAAGTTGTACACAGCCCCAAACATCACAACCAATCAGAATTCAGTCACACTTTAACTAACAAATTAAATATGACTTTTGCCTCAATAAACAATAAATCAATAGTTAGTAAAGTAGTTAAATTTACATATTTGGTAGGATTAAGGGATGTAGAATATGGTCATGAAGAATAAGGCATTAATATGTGCTTTGTATGTACTAATAAACAGCCAATATCCTAGTAATATGCATGCTATTTAGCAACTAGTTAATAGTGTGAATTGGACCCTAAACTAAAGTGATAACCAGAATTCTGCACCTCTGTTGCACAGACTACCGTATTTCCTCAAATAAAAGCCGGGGGCTTTATTTACCTGAACTGCAGAAGGTCACCGGCTTTTATTTAAAGCAGGCTTTTATTAGGGGCAGGCCTGTATTTCGAATTCCATCTATTTGAAAAAAAATATTGTTTTAAATAAACCGTTTTAAATGAAAAGCGATAGCGTTCCAGAGGACAGATATCATCAGGGGCGCAGGAAGTGGGGTGGTTTCAAAGGATTGCAAATGCAATGCAATTTTTTGTTCAATTTATTCATTTGTAGAATTACTAATTTATTTGTAATAAACATTTTAAGTGGCCCATTAAAAAGTATTATTTATAAGTTGAATTGTGTTTTTAAAACATACATGAGGTCATATTGTGACTGTTGCGGTGTATGCGTTGAAAGAGCGGTAATATTTCCTCCAGTGGAGATCAAGCGCCTTTCTGAAGATCCGCTCATTTCTGAAGCTCTTTCCGCTCAGCACCGCCGCTCAACCCATAACGCCCTTTGTGACATGCTGGATCAAATATAGGCCTATCTGAAATAAATAGTAAGGGCTGCCCCTGAAAGTTTTTTTTTCCTTTTCTAGTAGTTGTTCATTTAAGCCTTTGATTGCGCTGCGCCTCCGCCTCCATGTCACTGTCTGTTATAGGCTATTTGCTTGTTATTTATTAAATCCGGGCAATTTGGTTGATAAAACATAGATTAAAATTAAGATACAATTTATACAAAATGAAATTCACTTTAAAGAAAGTTTTTTTTGTGATATATTTGTTGTTCTTTCGTGTTTTATAGACTCAACCCAACTTATGTGCTTTCTATATTCCACGTGATGGAAAAAGCTTCCTTCCACTTAAGAAGAGTTGTGTTCCTTTAAGCACTTTTTATTTTAATATATATCTCTTTGCATAAATATTATTTTCTTTACTTTAGTAGTTTCTTTACTACTTTAAAAAAAAACATAATTTCGTTATTTTTCTAACCCAACTAATGCGCGCACTTTTCTCAATCCGTTATGGAGCTATTCAATTTTGATTTTGCATATTGTTTTTTAAATGTTCGTTCGTGTTGTTCAAATGACCACTTTACAATATTTCAATAACATAATTTATTTTGAAGCCTATGCTGTTTTCTTGTACAAAATAAAATAGTTTAAGTAAGATGTGTAAAAAAGACAAGAGGCTAAGAGATTGTCAAGATCAATATTTGTGTAGCCTGCCTGACTGATGTATTTTCACTGACTAACACACATTTTTCTATTACGACAGTAACTAGCAGTAAAAACAGCATTTGCCTAATAAAGTTTGAACTTTAAACATGTATACAACAGCAAATTGTTAAGATTTGGGTGTAGTCATCCTGCCTACGCCTTAAAAAAAACAACCTCTCCAAGTTTACTATCTTGACATTATTACTTTAATCATAAATCACAAGCCAAAACACTACAGTGTGTGTGTGCGTTACCTTGCTCAACCCCTTTCTCGTAGCTGCTGAAGAGTGTATGAAGACGAGCGCAGTTATACATGACAAAGACTCCACCTCTGGGGCCCTTTGTGGACACACCACTGTCCCGCTGCACATCTAAGGTCACCTGAAAGAGAGCTGTCAATCATCTCTGATGCAGGACAATATATTCCACACATGCACATGCAAACACACTCACCGGACTTGTGTGTACTGTGGACAGCAGTTCAAACCTCACGGTGGCTGACGTCATGACTCTAATGATGTCATCCCATGTCTGACCTAAAATAGTTTAAGGACAAAGTAAATCGAAAAATGGTATTAAAATGCATCACAAACGTTTCTGGGCTATTTAAGTAGCTTTTTAAGATTGCAGATATAAACACACCTTCAACTTGGTCTCCATACTTCATTTCTGAGGCCTCTTTCATCTGAGCTTTTCTTAACCTACAGCAGCACACAAACATTGTAAATCACCAGACTTCCAGACAGTAGTATTTTTATTATAGAATTACAAAGAGTTGTTGTATCAGTTGATAGAGAGTTGCTGTTCTAAAGTTTTTGCCTTACTGAAGATACTGAGCTGCATTCATCTGAACGCCAGGAGTTTTAACAGGACCGCAAATCACTAATCTCTAATAGAGAGGGAGAAAGCAATCATTCATTTTCCAGCAGAGATTGTCTAAAATGTAGTCACTTCCAACTGTGCACCATTTGAGCTAGAAATTGTGCGTTCATCCAATTGGGAGCATTACAATGACTTGTTGTAAAGACTTTTATGGGTTTTATTATTCTTTTGCCTTTGATATCATCAATATGCTAGTGACCTAAAAAAACCGGACAAAATTTACTTTAACCAATTATACACACTGAAAATGTACAGTCTTACTCTTCCAGGAAGTGGAGCATAAATATTGATCAGACTTTTATTCAATCAAATCTAAATGTAACTAAAACACATGACATGTGGATAATATTGTGGCCACAAACTAAGAATTCATTCCCATGAATTAAGAATTTGTTCCCTCGGGTTTAGTACATTTAGTAACTAATTTGTTCCCTTGTCTTGATGTACTTAAAAGAAGGGAACCCATTATAACATGGCCACGATTTAGTCAAATGAGAGAACAAATTCATTTTTCCACAATTTACTAATTCATTCCCTCATTTTATTAACCTCTTATGCTCTGGGACCATTTTTGGGGATTTCCGCCTGGATTTGACATACCCAAAATGAAAAGCTTCCCATACCCACATACAGTGGTCTAAATATACAATTTGGTGTCATTTTACAGGAAACCCTTTGTTAAGTTACATAAACCACTGCTAAAAGTAATACAATTAAGTATATGTTGTCTGAGCTGTAATAAACCCCCAAAAAGAGGCACATTTTGATTACAAATTCAGTTTTGAAAGTGTATAACTCAGGCCCTGTGTGTTTCCACTAGATTCCAGAAAATACTGGAAAAAAGAATTTTGTCTGTATATTGTTGTACATGCCAGATTTATTCAAATGGATATGAAAGGAGGAATTCAAATTTTAAATGATTTACTTGATGATGTCATTCCGGACCCTGATCAGGGTCCTGAACAGAATTTAAGAGGTTAACTTGTTCCTTTGTTTTAGTTTAAACTGTGTGTTTAGTAAATTGTGGCCACGATTTACTAAACCGAGGGAATTAATTCATAAAATGAGGGAATGAATTCTTAATTCATGGCCACTATATATATATATATGTTTCCCCACATGTCATGAGCAGGGCTCTGTACTAAAACCTATAGGGGGAAAAAAAGAACTAGTCTTTCGATTTGTCGCACACAATCTTCCTGTTACAGGACAGAATATACAAAATAGAGAACAACTGTTTAGCATTTAAAACATGCTGGTACAGCTGATGGGCAAATGTATCTGTGTGGGCAGAGGGTGTGAAACCTGCACTGCCGTTGCACCCGTGGCTCTCCACAGCATGGCTGTTTGCTGCTGACGAAACTCATCCTGACAGGAAGTGACATGTAGGGCTGTTGCCGTAGAGACCTGAAGTAGAGAAATCCATTATAAGTGTCCATCAAAAACATGGTAACTCACTACAAGTTAGTCCTAAGGGTCCTTTTAACTCACAGGGAAATCTGCAGTAGCGCTGTCCAGCTGGGCCAGATGACACAAAGCTTCTCTCTGCACTGAAAAGAGAGAAATCACAGACTTTTGTATTATACAGAGGAAACTGAGGCTAGTTTATTCACTCAAACACTAGGAAAATATAACTGGAAATTGTAAAATGTTTAAAAGAAAAACAGATAAAGAAACTATTTTTCACTCATCACAACGCTAATATGAGACGAATCAAATTTAAAAGCCAATAAATATACATTTTAGGTGTTGATTTTTTGCATGTCATTTATTGTCATCAAATTTAGGGATTCACTTTATTAAAATCATTACTACTGATAAGCTGATAATAATTTTCATGTTATGGCTGATGAATGACCATTTTGAAAATCATATCACTTTAAATGCTAAACATGATTTTAGGCATCACTACATATCATTTTCAGTTAAAGAAAAAAACAGTATTGATTTGAGATTTGCTAAAGATAACATTTACCAGTGTTATTAAATCACTTTAAGTGAGTGTTAAGATGATTGCAAGGATAATCTAAAAGTAAAATTGGAGGAAATAATCATACATAATTAAATATCGACTAATGGTGACAAATAAAAATAAAACGTCAATATCAGATGATAACCAACAAATATTGCTTAATGCTTGTAAAAGAAAATTGAAAATTAAAATATTAGCAACTGGAACTGTATTGGCTGATGACAGGGTTAAAATAACAGTAAAACATAAATAAAATAATAAAACATCAAATATTCTATCCTAATAATGACATTTACTGACCAAACAGACACAGTTCTTGTATATAAACCAAATCGAACCCGAGAAATTGAACCCGTTATGTCCCAAATAAAAACACACACACTCAGGTACTACAGCTCACCTGTGCAAGTGCCAAGACTGGGATCATAACCCTGAAGGTTCTCGTCCTGTACCACTTGTTTGAGGTTTATCCTAACTTCCTCTTTTATCCCTCTCTTCTCTCCCTCTATTTCCTCTCCTCTGCTTCTCCTCTTCCCCCTTTCCATTTCTCTGTCTCTGTAGGTTGAGTTCTCTAAAGCTTTTTTCATCTTTTCCTCCCTGTCCTCATTGGTCCGGCTGACAGGGACTGTCGGCCAATCAATGCCCAGTGTTTTCAGGAAGTTGACAATGTCACTCTCCTGTGGCAAGGCAGGACAAAATGACACAGTGTACCTAAATGGAATAAATAAAGAGTTGATTACTTCTCCGTTTTGGTCACAAAATGTATGCCAAGATCATGAAAGTCAAAGCACACACCCTTGTCTTCTGAGCTGTGCCCCGAGGTGGTCGGCAATGAGAATGGTTCGTAGCTGCCCCAGAGCTAGCGTATCGGGAGATGGCACGGCTTGTTTGGTGTGGAGGGCAGGGCAGTTGATGAGGACACAGCCCTGTCTCTGAGCTGCAGGTCTCAAATATGGCATTATTCCACATAAAACATGTCTGAATGCTGTGCAGCGATCCACACACACACGCAGCCCTTCTGCAGTCACCTCAGTCGCTCCTATCGGCAATACACCGCTGCCGTGAAGAGAGCGAATACCACGGAGAACATCAGAGGGAACCTGGACATTAAAATCAAAACTTTTGTTGATATAATGGTATAAAGTGATTTGAAAAATGAACAAAACCAACATGAATGCACAGTGAAATCAATTTATTATATGGTGGTTGGAATGGTTTTATTATAAATGATTTATCTGCGCACATCTTAATTTTTTACAATAATATCTTTAGTGAAAAGAATTAACGTCCCCTCCCCCCACAACAACATCTCTTCTCTGATAGCACGTGCACTGGTGTGTGAGGGTGGGACAATAAACCCTCCCTTCCAGCAACCTGCCACTCACATGAGATCACAGCAATTAGTAAATTACAATGATCCAACGATCCAATAAATTCCCGATGGACAAAATCAAGTCCCTGCGATTTGTCTAGTTTGAGAAGCCGTTTCACTCGGATATACAGCACAATAGTGAAGAAAAAGCGATCACAATTTATGTTCTTTTTAATGCTAACTTTAGGAACTTATGGTGCGGTTTGACTTATTGCTTGGTGAAATTTCACAGCAAATATTGAGTCATTTTAAATAGGAATCAGCAAGATAAGGAGTTTCACATGAGAGCGAAAAAGTTCCCCATGAAGATTTCACTCATGTTCAAGTTGGTAACATGAATTCGCCATGTTGACAACAGAATACTTCTTGGTTTGAAAGTGACTTCTGTGTGACACTATGGCGCTACACTATAACAGTAAACAGTTCTGTTTTTTGCCCATGGAATTTCACTGAAATGTTGATAATGTGACCACAGTTTTAGCGCACGTGTGTTAAATTTGATGGAAATGTCACTGATATACTCAGAGAATCAACTCTATGTAAACATTAAACCCAATTTAAGTCGGCATAAAATGGAAGTCGCGTGTCTTTTCTTCCCTATTGTGATCTATCCCACAATGAAAAAGCTCCTCAAAAAAGAAAAAATTTAGGACGGGACTAGATTTTGTCCATCAGGAATTGATTGGATTGTTGGATCATTGCGGATTTATTGCTGTGATGTCATGTGAGTGACAGGTTGTCCCTCCCTTGTGCCAAAGAAGTCATCAGAGATGTCGCTGCAAAAGGGAGCAGTTATTTTGATAAAAAATTATGAGGGCACATGAATAAAATATATATATATGTGCACGGATATACCATTTAGAATAAATCAGGGACGTCGTTAGGCCTATTTTAGGGGGGCTGAAGCTACCCCAAAATGTTCCTAAGCCCCCCTAAATGATAAAAAGAACAACATAATTCGATTTATCAATAACCATATCCTCATTCATATTTAGACGCAACAATATCCAGGTACAAAAAATAGCCGAGAAGTCGGAAGTTTAAATGAAGATTAAATGTCCTTAGTTGTCTTTGTCAATGTATTTCATAGAGCAAATAACATTCAGCTACATTTCCTTTCCCTGCGTCTCTCACTCACGAGTCTCTCTCACATACACGCGCGCCCCACACACACACACACACACACACACACACACACACACACACACACACACACACACACACACACACACACACACACACACACACAGCCCCTCCCCTCCCCTCCCTGCACACCCGCCCGCCGTCTCCATGAGAACGAGTGTTCGACGTTCGACGTAGAAAGCAAGTTCGCGAAAGGTTGGTATCTCGTGAACACCTTCACACAATCACACATTAAAAAGTGGTATAAAAATATTTTTAATTCTGAATATAATTTTGTCAGTGTGTTAATGTCGACCTGAGAAGCGATGGCTACTTTAGAAAGTTAATTAGTCGCAAATTTGAGGTAAAATGCACTTGGGTTGTCGATGTCAAAACACGATAGAAGCTGTGATTCAAATATTAAATAATGTAATGTCATTAGTTTACTCTTACACTGAATGTTTGCTGCTTCAGTCTAGATGAGTGGGCTATTGTATAGGGTAAATTTAGTATAGGGTGTTAAAATTGTACAGCTGTGGTAGGGCCTATTTGTGTAGGTTTAGCTCAATTTAGGTTTAGGTTAAGCTATTTGTATTTTAGCTCAAAAATGGGTTGAATACATGCGGTTCATGTATGTCTTCTTTAGTCTGTTGGCTCTTTAGGTTTTTTTTAGTGGCACACTTACACATTTTGCACTTACAAGTGTGACTGTTTACATATTTGTGCCCATATGTACATTTTATGTAAGTTACTGGTTTTATTTTTGAATGAATATTTTCTAAAATTGTATGATTTTTTTGTTGAGTTATTATTACACAATACTTTTTCTGACCTTTTTGAATCTTGCCCCTGACAAATAACCCAAATTACAAAAAAAGACTAAAACTAATAAAAACTAAACTAAAACTAAGCATTTAAATTTTTTTTAAACTAAACTAAACTAAACTAAAATAGCAAACCCACTTTAAAAGCGAAATAAAACTAAACTGAATTTGAAAACAAAAAACGAAATAAAAATAAAAACTAATGAAAAATGCAAAACTATAATAACCTGTAGTCTAGCTAGAGTGAACAAGCAAAATACAAGAAATGGTTAACTTAGCAAGCTAATCAAAACTCTGTATTCTTTGCCAATAATACAAGCTATCTCTATAATAGGCATATTCTAAAACAATATCAATCCCCATAGAATGTTGTTGTCACTGAAAACGAAATGTCAGAGGGTCCCTGTTAATGCTATTACTGTTGTATTCTTCAATTCATTGAGCAGATGAGATGGATATTCGAAGATATTTTAGCAGAGAGAAAGAGAAGCAGCCGCAGGAGATTAGCAGGCCAGTTGATTCTGAGGGAGCCGGTGTGATTGAGGTCAGTAATGGTCTATAGGTCTAAGGATTGTTTTGTTTTCTTCTAACAATACGCTTTTGTTGGCAGGTCTAGGAAATATGCATAGCCTAAACAAAATTATTGAATTATATTTATTATATATGCTAGCTATATTCTCTAACCAATTTAACTTTCTGCATTCATTGGCTGTGATAAATTAAATAAATACGTAGATGTTACCTAAATGTAGGCTAAAGATGAGCAAATGCCCACAGATACACATGTGAAACTAAAATGAAAGCAATCCTACATACAGTACATATACAGTAATACAGTTACTCCAAATCTTTTATTCTTTCTGCCGTCAGGTTATTGTATTTAGACAGTAGCCACTTTAAATAGGATCCGTATCAATAGCTTACATAATAAAGTATGCAGAAATGCCTATTTTTTTCTTGTACTGCTATTTGTCATATTTGTTTAACTTACCAACTTTTTATCTGTCTGGCCTCTGTTTGTCTGTTTTTGGACATTTTGGATGTTGTTTCATGTGACCAATTTGCATTTAGATGTCATGAAATTAGCATCAGGGTTTTTTTTTTATCTTAAAGGATAAGACATTTACATGAGCAGACAGATAGCATTTAAGTAATTGCTTATAGTAACTCATCAGGAGCAAAGTCTGGCCTAAGTAAATTCCCCCATGCAGCTTTGATGTGTCTAAAAGCTAACATTACAGTAACTTTTCTTTAACAGAGTAGAAATGGAAGAAGAGGATATGTCTGTCACGTTTTGCTTGTTAACATCTTGGTTTCTTGACTGGTTGTTGACATAATTGTAGCTCTAGATGTGAGTGCAAAGATTTTGCAAACACAAGTTACAAATACCCTGGGGGCTAAGCCCCCCCTGTCTTCCAATCCTAGTGACGTCCCTGGAATAAATACTGCATAATTGGGGGGGGGGGGGGGGGGACTAAAACATATGTATTAATTTTACAATTACACATTCCATATACATTACTTATAATTATATAAGTTGCAACCAAGTTTTAAAATAGAGCGTGCTAAATACACACACGCTAACAGAAGGCGTTTTCGCCAGATGTGGCAACATTTGCTGCACAAGCGGTTTCAGTTGAGCTCTGTATCAGACATAAACAAAACACAAAAATGGTGTGTTTTAATATGTATTGTCATTATTATTATTTATTTATTTTTTGTCGTTGTTGTTATTATTATTATTATTTTGTTGTCATTGTTGTTTTATAACACGTTTATTGCTAGACGTTTTGTTTAAAAGGTAATTTACACGTTTAATTTCTTGGGGTGTCAAAAGACAATTCAGTTGTGTGAGAAGAACCTCAATAAACTGCATCTACAATACATACAGACAGAATTTGTTTTTGTTTTTAAAGCTGCTGTCCGTAACTTTTTTTGTGCTCAAGATTTACAAAAATTGTATAATGAGAATGTACAACATGAATCCATTTTCCAAGCCGTGTTTTTGTCTTACCCTGACTCATTATGGTACACTTATAATAAGTGTTTATATTGGGACTATTTCAGACTGGTCTGGTAGGAACCGCTGCAGATAGACATAAACAGAGAGAAGTAGCTCCGGCAGCAATGTTCTTCCGCGAGACGCATGCAGTTCTGTTTATTAACCGCTAGAGCGCTAAAAGTTACGGACTGCAACTTTAAAGGTCCCGTTCTTCGTGTTTTTTGAAGCTTTGATTGTGTTTACAGTGTGTAAACACTGTGACCGTTGCATAAACCAAAAAAGGTTTCTTGAGACCTAATGATCAGGAAATCATAGACTTCGTGGTTCTCCCTTCTGACTTCTGATTTGATGACTTCCTGATTCAATAGGTCAAAATTAATGAGCGTTTTTTTTTTTTAATATTGACATATCCTGACCCAGATCTCACGGGCAGTGAAGAGTTAATCATTCTGCCGCAGGGTTCAAATGTTTGGTCGATGCGACCAATGTCAACAGTCTAGCTGAAGCCCTGCGTGTCTGTGCAGAGCTCGGCCTTATATTCTCACAATTCTGTGTCAGCAACTCTCTCTGATAAATAACCTGACGTCCAGGCAAAAGCTTGAAATATCCAACACGGCGACTCAAGCCATGCGTAAAATCCCCATGCGGAGAAGCGCATCTGTCAGTGATGCAGGCCAGAAGAGCTCATAACACAGAAAATAAAAAAAGCACACATAAGCACATATTTCAGACTGACCTCTCCACCCGCGTACAAAGTCGTCAGAACCGTGTTGGGTGACAAGAAGTCGCGATTTCTCAGGTTTTTGGCGCTGCTCTCCTTGAACCAGAGCTTCTCTCGCTCACGGCTGATTTCGGCTTCATTTTCAGCGTCTCCCCGCAACGCGCCGCTCAGCGCTTTGACGGTGGACACGATGCTAAAAGGCACTGCTTCCTCCATGATTAGGCTCAGTATGTTGACATTGTTTTTAGTGCCTGAATTCGAGGATTGTTACAGAGATTGCCTGTAGCAGCACTGCGGTGCTCTGCTCAGATTGATCACCAATAAAAACAGATGTATGGGGACCGGTACGTTAAGAAATGCCACTGGTCAGAGGGGGCATATTTTTATGCAACACTAGTTTCTGGTTGCGACCTTTTGAAGGCGCCATTTTGGGTGTGGCAATATCAGATCTGTCAGTAACAGAAAAGAAAGTAAAACTCTTCTGATAAAATGCTTTTGTTCCTAAGCTGCAGTTTTATTTTGAATAACATAAACTGCACTTTTTTGATATTCCAGGAGTTACTTTCCTTCTTATCACAGATATTTTACATAATAATGTAGGCCTACTTAACACCAAAAATACAAATTGTATAATCTTTTTTCACTCTCTGTTTTTAAACCCACATGACTCAATTTATTGCACTATATTACAAAACATTTGATAGCTTTCGGTAAAGAAAGGAGCATTTACATCATTAAAGTATTCACTATTGCTTTATTACATACATTTTTATGGAAAACAGCAGCTTGTACATTGTATAAATTTCTCCTTTTCTGACCTAAAAAACCTGATGGTGAGTAAATGATAACAGAATATTCTAGTTTTGGGGCGGTAAAATATTCCTTTAAGACTTTTTCTCTAACAATATATGCAAACCTTTTACTCTATAATAGACGTTAGACTGTTTACGGAATATTGTTTCCAGGATAAACAGTTTTAGCATCAACACATTTTTAACAATTGCTTTCTGATGAAATACTCAAATGTTTCCTTATGTAACAGTAATAAAACAATATTTGTAAAGGGTAAAATATTGAAAAATATATGATAATGAGATCTAGTCCCACTTCATACTGAGGCATATTTGAATGCTGTTTGTTTGGATGTTTATTTGAGTACTTCTGCTTTGTTTGAGGCAGGTGACCATTTGTAAGAGCTGAACTTGGGCCAAATTACGTTTCACTTGTTGCTTTACAGTCAGATTTGGATATGGTCCCAGATCAACTAAAACAGCAACATTGGCTCAAATATTTCACTTTGTATCCTCTAGCCAAAGTAAAATCTACAAATAAAATCACACAAAACCTGCTTCAGATCAGTCAGCTTTTGAAAATACAAACCTCTGCCATTCATGTCTATAACACAATGTAAATCTGAAGAATTATTCAGGCCTAAAAGTGAAAAAGCCATCATGTTATGACAAATGTTCTTAATTTATTGAAGAATCACAGTGACAAAATGAAAATGTCTGAAAAGGATTCTGTGATTTACTGAACACTGAAGATTGGTAAATTCTGAAGATTTTTGATTGTCAGGAATTGATGTCAATCTTGGCTGACACGAAGTTCCCGGTGGCGAAACATAATGCTGGCGATCCGGGAGAAAACGTGTCATTCCAGAGCAACATCTGTACTCATATACACACGGTTTGCACAGACACACACATTTCTGAATGCACTTTTTTCTTACATTTAAGCAACTATTAACTTAATATTGAATATAGTTATATTCAAAGTCATTTCAAGAGTAATACAGAAGTTTAGTATCATATCTGAAGGAAGCCAAAATACAATTTTCAACATTAAGCTCCTGCAAGAAAGGAGGGGCACAGAATCCATAGCCAGCTATCAATCAACCAAACAGCTGCATTATGGGTTCCGTTACCATCCAGACTGCTGTGGCCATTTTCACTGACACACCATGAAAAAACACATCCAGCAAAACGTCACCATTCAACATTATTCCAACAACATTATAACCACAATTATTCCAATAAATTTCAACCTAATTACATTCATCAAGTGTTCCTGTAAGTAAGTGAAAATGAAATAACATTGAAGCAGCTTTTACCACAAACAAGTTTGGTGTTTCCGCAAAGAATTAAACTTGTTTATTTATCTCGCTTGATCTGTAGACTTGTGTCTTGAAAAACCTGTTCCCTATCAGAGAAGAGTGGGCAGAGAGTAGGAAGGAGAGAGAAAAAGGGGGGTTATGCCAGTTAAATGAAGACAAGATGAAAAGAGAGATTAAACAGGATATAAAATTAACTATAGTAAGTCACATGAAGTCAAATATAAAGAGGAACTAGCCTGAAATATGAAGCTTCATTTGAGAAATAAAAAACTTGATAGCACATTATAAATATTTCGGTGAATTCTAGTTGAAGTGATCTCTTCTCCTTGTTTTACGTGAAGATTTCCCAAACCCAGTGAAATGAGTGAGGGGAGAAAATGAATGTTTATCAATGCACATTTACATGCTTATTTTTCCATTTCAGTGCGATCAACTTGCAAAAGAGAAGAAATGAAAGGAACAAATGGAGGAAAGGTGAAGAGAAATGAAAGAGAACCACTTGTCACTGTGATGAACAACAAGACAGCAAGACACACTGAACATAAGATTAAAATAGACAGGTATGAAAGAGATGAGATGAATAATTCTATGTTACCTGCTCCTGTCATTCCTCCTCTTTCTTGTTCGCACTTCCTTCTCTCTCTCTCTGCGCCCTGGCTTGTGCGAGTTTGTCAGAGAGTGTTTGCGTATTTATGCCTCCTGACTTCCTCCTCAGAAATCTGAGGAACATTTTCACTTTCACTTCTTCACTAGGCTGCCCACAACCTCCCCCCTCCAAACATCTCAATGTCTTTCCCTTCTCTTTTCTCCTCACATAATTCCTGTCATCTCTCTTTTAATCTTTAAAATCTATTATGACTGATTAATTTCAAGTTCATTGTAAGATATATATATATATATATAATATATATATATATATATATATACAAATAAATAATGTAAAGAGAGACTGTATTCTAAATGTACTTAAATCTATATGAGAATTAGATATGTGAAATTTTCTATTATTTTCATAAAAAAGTTTTACTCAGAAAGCAAGAAAGACAATACTGATATACACACATTAATATACATCTGTCAGTCATTTTTTGCTTAGTATAAAAGTGTTAAGGGATCTGGGCCCAGCTGGGCTGAGCTTACTAACGGGCCAATATCATATTTCATTTATGAGGAGCCACCTGGTGCTCTCAACCCAACCTGTCCAGGTGCGGGTCCATTAGTAAGCATGTGTGAACGCTTGTTTGGAAAGTCCGGTAGTTTTGGAGGTGAAGGCTGGTTCCCTTGAGACACGCTTGCAAAATGAGGAATAGTGTACCAATGTCAATGTCTAGCAGCCACTTACCCACACACCCACAGATTCAGGATTTGAAAATCTATTTATTATGAAAAAGAAAAACACATGCAAGTCAAATCTATGTTATAATTTACATGACCCACATGCACACACCTAACTTGAATGGTCAGTTCTCTTTTTTTTTATAACAAACTTGACAGAAATCCTATTAAAATACAACACTTCCTGTTTCACAGATTTAACTGCACTTAGTCATCCTGTTTTCTTCTCAGGACTGAAAATGGGTTTTTTTGCTTATAATGATGCATATATGGGTATGTTTGTATTTCATGAAACAAGACCAGAGTCGAGACAAATATCTGTGGCAAAAAAATGTATATTTTCAAACAAAACTTGTCAAATGATTACAATCAAAAATTATTTTTGACATGTAAGGCATCTGATACATACAGCAGGCAGCATGCGCTCCCCACAACCACACGTTCACGCACTCTAGCATATGCTCGCAGACATTCACACACGGGTTCTTTCCTCACTAAGAGGAAAGGCGGCTGGGAAGACGAGAAAGAGGAAGCTGAGGTTTTCGGTGTGTTCGGGTGCCTGAATGTGCAAAAGCACGTGTGGAAGTCCATTAATGGGCGTTAATGTGCATTTGGCTGTGCATGTACTGGCCATCTGTAGTGTCTTTAAAACAGGCGCTTCTCGTAGCTGAAAGAACAAAACATAAATGTATTATTATTTTTTAAAAAGTACACTGTATCATTCAAAAGTTTGGAGTCTGAGACTTTTTTTATGTTTTTGAAAAAAGCCTCTTATTCTCACCAAAAATGCATTTATTTGATTAAAAATATAGTAAATACAATATAGTGAAACTTTTCTGTTTAATATATTTTAAAATGCAATTTATTCCTGTGACGGCAAAGCATCATTGTCTTCAGTGCCGCATGACCCTTCAAGAAAGCATTCTAATATGCTGATTTAATAAGAAACATTTCTTACTTTTATTAATTTTCATTTATTATTCATATTCAGTTTTTCTGCTTAATATTTGTGTATAGCTTGATGCACCTTCTTTCAGAATTCTTTGATAAATAAAAAGTTCAAAAGAGCAGAATTTATATCAAATAGAAATCTTTTGTAACATTATAGATGTCTTTACTATCGCTTTTGAATAAAAACTTTGATAGGTAGTGTACAATATATCTTCAGACTAAGTGTATGACTGTTCAACTACCTGTGTAGGCTGTGCACTCCACCCTCCATTTGAGCTGACATTGTCCTCTTTTCAAACCTCAGTTCACCAGAATACATCATTGCCCTGAGATAGTAAGAAGAAAGAGAGGAAAGGGGGCAAAGAGAGACAATGAAAAATGATCTGTAATTGAACTCAAACATGCGAGTGTCTGTTTTAACACAGCATTATTGTGTTAAAAGTGCAGTGTTTCATTTCTGTGGCACTCTGGCATCAAACGGAATTGATTGATTGGAAACAATTACACTTTTGAAAATTTTGTTTGGCATCACTAGTAGCACAGAAATGATACACTGCGCCTATAAGTGCATATAATTGCAGTTATGCAAGTAATTAGTGCGTTTGCATGTACCTCAGCTGTGTGAGGCTCTTTGCACCGATGTCTTGGCAGGAATGCTGTATGCCAATGAGGAGATATGGAACAAACTTATGGATGGAGCCTTTATCCTGAACTGCCCCTGAAACTCCCTGAGCTACTTTAATCTTATCACTCTCACTGAAAGAGAGAGAGAGAGAGAAAGAGAAGACAGAGGGGTTGAGAGAGTGAACATTCTACAGGGTTTTCTGTCTTCTACAGAATAGTGGTTTTACTTGGCTTTTATAAGTGTTAAATATTCAGTTTTATCAAAACATCAAGATAAGTCTAATTATCATCAGGCATTAGTCTATATAAGCAGTTGTGTAACTGTAGTTAGCATGCAGCGAAGCAGTTTAAAAAAACATGGGGTAAACTGTAGCAGGAACTAATCACAATAAACGCACAGTATTGTGTTTGGGAAACAATATATTTATATGTGCAACCTGAAGTATCTGCTCTGTGAGCCCAGGTTCTTGTCCATGGCATCCAGTGAGCCCATCCCTCTGTACTTCTTCAGGCGGATCCCATCCGAGAAGAAATATTCACCAGGGGCTTCAGAGGTGGCAGCGAGCAATGACCCCATCATTACTAAGCGAGAGAAATCAAACGCAGAGGAGAATTTAGCTTCAATTATGATATTAGTCTAATACTTAATGAGATATAATTATCATTCTATAAACAGCAATTATAAATAATATAGGGACGATTATAGTGACCCAAATTAAACAAGCAGCTCTATGCACTTTTTAAGCAAGATTCTATTCTGTGGGATTTCCTTCCTTATAATGACCGTCATCAATAGCAACGCATTATAACAGCGCACATCCACACATCCCTCTCTCGTTTCATTCAAATGCAACTTGCGTCTTCTGTCTCTGTTTTTGATTATATCTCAAAATAGGATTTTACTATTAATACTACTATAATTATTACTATAACTTCTTGTGATCATCTTGTATGGACGGTTGTTTTGTACACTGTACAAAATGGATTATAAACAGGTAAGATTTACATTATTCTTAATTCAATATATCCCCGTAATTATTTATGTGGTAAAGAAAATCTGTGTAATAAGTGTACAACGAATATACATAATTATCCCTTAAATGTCACCCTAGTCTTGTCTGAACTTGTTCGTTCATCTTTGGATCAAGCTTCACGTTATTATTTCCCAGACGTAGTTTTAGTATTGAGGTCAAAGTCCACTTGCCGTGCGTTTGCAGATTTTAAGTGTTTCCCCCTATTACAACGACTTTCTTCTTGCATGTTCTGCAGACAGGGTGACCATCTTCGAGTAAGTTTCCCTCAGGACTATATGAACATGACCACACACAGATTTGGTACTTTTAGAAGGCTGAGAAATCCCCCAAGCGCTGTCACTGCCTTCTGCCATTTCTTCTCATTCAAAAAACTGCGTTGTGCGCTGTGTCTGCATCCGACTGACGCTGGCTGTACAGGATTTACCGGAAGTTTTCAAAATTGTGATAATCAAATGTGGTTTTAATGATAATTAAATCGTGAAACCGGTAATCGTTCCATCCCTAAAATAACGAGCGCTGCAGTAAAGCAAAAGGTGTCCGGTTTCATTTATCATTTGAGGAGAGTGAGGTGAGCTAACTGGCAAAGGATGGCGGAAGATCTTGTTTCAAAGCGAAATGCAAAAGCACCTTTTTGGAAATATTTTGGATTCAAACCAAATGCCAACAGGGAACCTGAAAACGTTAACGAGGCAACCTGTAAACTTTGCCTGATGAAAGTGGCAGCATCCGGAGGTAACACTTCGAATTTACACGCACATCTTCAAGCACACCACAAAAATGAAGCGGCCAAGATGGGTCCAGCGGCAAAAAATCGACCACAAAAGCCTGACACACAAACACAGCCTTCAATAAGTGGTGCATTTGCGCGATGCACAAAATATAAAAGGGACAGTGCGAGGTGGAACACGTGCACTGACGCAGTGACGAAATACATATGCAAGGAAATGGTGTCTTTTAATACTGTTGAAAAGCAATCTTTCAGAGACCTCATAACCACACTCGACAGCCAATATGAACTGCCAGGGCGTTACTATTTCACCAAAACAGCTGTCCCACGTGCCTACAACCGTGTCCGGAGTGAGTTGCAAAACGTTATTTCAACTGTTGAGCATTTTTCACTCACCACGGACATGTGGTCGAGCACGGCCTTTTTGCATGGTGTGTTAAGTTATTATTCATTTTGCAAGGTGTGTGTAATACAAGCGAGTGTCTTATTGTTTTGTGTATTTTTATTAAGAATAAAATAAATTAACCCATGATTAATTCAAACAAATGCTACTGAATTGCCGCTAATTAAAGTGAAAGTAAATTGATACGTGTGCACGTCTGCACGACCGCATTTTCGGCCACCCGAAATCCCCGACATGCAACCCCGGTGAAACCGGGATTACCGTTTTTTTTACACGTCGATTAACTGGTGGAAAAAATCCGTCACCGCAACATCCCTAATGGGCACTTCTCCCAGATGAGCGTGTGCGAACATCAACCAGAGAGCATAAATCACAAATAAATAACATTATAAATATATACTATAATAATATATAAATAAAACGAACGTATTATTATTACGATAATTATATAACATTATATAACAACAAGCCACATTTAAAAGAATAAACTAATAATCTACTGAAGTGATTGCAAGTGAATCTATATTTAACTCATATCTCACCTGTAGATGCTCCTAATGCAAGTGCTTTAGCAATGTGACCGACTGTCTGAATTCCCCCATCAGCAATGACGGGCACGCCAAACCGCCGAGCATATTCTGATACCTTATACACGGCTGTTGCCTGCGGCCTCCCGCATGCCAGCACTGTGAGGACAATGGGAAATAAAGACTTGATTAATTTATAAATGACCTGTTACTTACAAATTAGTGTTACTATCAACTTACTGTACACTTGTATATTCTACAAGTGTGCAGATGAGGACAATCATATGCATTAATGAACAAAATACTCTTCACTAACTGCTGTTCATTCACAGACATCCATACTCTCTCACACACAGTCAAACACAGACTTTGTCACTATCAGTGTATTCTTTACTTGTGCAGTCATGTGACTTCAGTCAGTGACAGACCAATCTCTAAAAGTTATGAAGACAGTATTACATTTGAATTTACAATTAGGACAAAGCAAAATGAATGAAAAAAGAATTGTGAACCATAGCACTTCTTTCAACTTCACTGAGTTCAAAGATAAAAAGTTAGCGTTATATGAAATATGCAGATTTATAAAAGTGGAATTTTAGATGTGAGATTTTCTATCAATTGTGAGATGCAGGAGAGTAGAAAAAGGGGAGCCCATTAGCAAACCCTCAGCGAGTCTTGACAAAGAAGAACATCCGAGAGCCTGAATGTTAAGGACAAACCAAAAGAAAATTATCTTAAAAATCAACAAAAGGTTTTGCTTCACTACCATCTGTATGTGTGATCTTGCGCATGAACACAACAAAACCAATAAAACAGTAGCGGTGAGCATGTTATATGCACACAAATGTCAAACCCACATATTTTCAATGCAAACAGAGTGAGGTCCAAAAGTGCAAATGCTATTTTGATTAATGCAACTTCACTCATTAAACGTTATATAAATTAGCATAACAATTTGTGAAAAGTTGCATGCGAGGTGCATGGAGATCCATGTTCTCCTCCCATCATATTCAACATCTAGAACCTGTTGCCATGGGAGTTTTTGGCAATTTTGCTGTTTTATTTTAAACGCAGTATGAGAAGAGACAATAAATGAAGGGAGGGAGCAGCATTGAGAAAGGAGTCATCTATTTACCCATAACCCCCTTTCTATAGTGTCTAAAGTCACGCCATCTACACTGCTTACTGTAAATGAAAAAAAAAAAAAGTGTGACTGAAATTAGCACAAACTATACTGAACTGTAAAACAAAGACCTTCTGCAGTGATACTGATGACTGTGAAACCTTCAGCTTTAACAAGTGCACTTAATATCCTCCAGTGCTCTTTCAGCAGCTCTGAAAATGTATTTGGACACTTAAGCCATACTTCTAGCATTTCTATTGTACAGATAAAACATCGAAGCAAGTGACGTATAGAAACAAACAATGCTATGGGTTTTTTCAGAACTAATTTTGTGCCAAATTTAATCAGGGATTCCAAAAGGGATTTTTAAGCAGATGTATAAAGTCAGTTACCATCAAATTCAACACATTAACTATGAAGATGATACACTGATATTTGAAGAAAATTACCAAATGTTCATTATTGTTTAAAAAACATTTTTTAATAAATGTTGCTATAATAGTTCAATATTTTATTATACGATGACACTTACATGTCCAAATAGTTTTCCGGGCTACTGCACAGGCTAATATGTTCACGCATGTTAGTGAGGGATTCTAGGTAACAGACTTAGATCAGAGGAAGTGCCAAACGCCATTACTGACAGGTTAGTCAGACAATGACAAGCATCCAAAACCCCAAAAACCAGCAACTACTTCTAATGATGCAGAGCATTTAACCAATCAATGCAGCAGGCTGTGGGAAGTGGCAGGCAGAGTGAGATAGTAAGCCAATGGGATCTCTGTATGGGGATCAGGGGGAGGGACTTACTGGAGTATCCCGTAACAGTAGTTGGGGTTTTGGGGCTGTGGAGCTTTAAACCAGGAGGAATACTGAGAGGAGCTAGAGAGACATAATTATAGAAAGGGAGATAGAGACTGAGAAATAGAGCACACTGTAGCTCTATTTTAAAACCTAGTGAGCTGCCTCACTGCCAACATAGGTAGTTTCCTGCTAAGTAAGCATTTTAACTAATTGTAGAGTTTGATATTAGCATGTTGATAAGATAACAGCATGATAAAATAAAATATAAATTATTTAGTCACAAATGTTGGGTAAGATAATACATTTTAATTACTCTGAATCTGTATTACAGTATATTAAAACAATAATGAATAAAATAAGTTTATGTATAATCAACTAGTTCCTAGCTTTGTCAGCCATCTTGGATTTATTTGCAATGCATTGTGCAGCTGCAATATCCACAAAATAAACTACTGTTCAAAAGTTTGGGGTTGGTAAGATTTTATTTTTATATTTTTGAATGAAGTCACCTATGCTCACCAAGGCTACATTTATTTGATTGAAATAAAATATTGTGAAATTATATATTATAATTTTCTATTTTAAACTGTAATTTATTCCTGTGATGACAAAGCTGAATTTTCAGCAGTCATTACTTTAGTCTTCAGTGTCACATGATCCTTCAGAAATAATTTAAAATGCTGATTTGGTGCTCAATAAACGTTTCTTATTTTTATTCATTTTGAAAACAGTTGTGCTTCTTAATATTTTTGTGGAAACCATGACATGGATTAACCAATATAACCAATTATTTTTTAAAGATTCTTTGATAAACAGAAAGTTCAAAAGAACACACTTGCTGAATAAAAGTATTCAATTGTTAAAAAACATCTTACTGACTCCAAACTTTTGAAGAGTAGTGTACCTCTGAAGGCAGCATAATTATACACCCTACCTTCTGGAACAGTCTTTGCTAGGTTTTGGAACAGAGCTGATAAAAAAGGGGACTGATGCAAGTAACAGACAAACAGTCAGAACGAAGAAAGCAACTATGCCATAGAGAAACTGAGAAAAAAAAGGGTAAGCGGATAGGAAAGACTGAAAGAAAAAGGAAGGAAGAGCCTTCACTACCATACCTCTATCATTCAGAGCGACAGAGAAAAACAGTGGTCAAAAATACTATACAAACAGTAAATGGACAGACATACACTTACATAGACATACGTATCCTTTCTTATTAAAAAACACAGGATATAGAATAATACTTTCACCACATAAACAAAAAAAAAACTTTTCTCCACAGATTCCGGAAAAAAGGCGAGGAAAATGAGGGCATTGCAGATAAATCTGCACAATTACCTCACAGACCAAGCCAACTGCAGGGATATTTGGGAAATGGACTTCTCTAACAATGTTAAAAGATGACCAGAGGAGGCACTGGACAATAAGTGCTCTTTCTGGAGAAACTGGATATGGAAACACAGCCTGTGATTGGCTGAGGGGCAGGCAGCCAGGTGTGGGATTGGTGGACTGACCTTCTTGTGTGATGCAGATGGAGCCGCTGCCCATTCCCACTCTCAGAGCGTCCACTCCAGCGTCAATCAAATTCTTCGCCTGAGCCGCAGTCACCACTAAAGCGCAGAGTGACAACTCAGTATGTTAACTGTGTGTTTGTAGATATTATGTTCAAAAACTGTGTGTTAAAAACTAACCATTGCCACCGATGACTTGTAGGCTGGTATATTTCTCTTTTATGTACTTAATCATATTAATCTGAAAGATGGAATTTCCTTGGGAAGAGTCCTAAAGCAAGGAGAGAGCAAAAAATTAAGCAAATAGGACAAAAATGAACCATCTTTATTCATCGATACAAGGAGAAGCATTAAGCCCAAAACAGGTCTCACCAGGACGACCACATCTACGCCAGCCTGCACTAGCAGGTCGAGTCTGTATTTGTCATCATTGTGTGTTCCGATAGCAGCGCCACAAAGCAGCTGTTTACGAGAATCCTTTGAGGCCAGCGGGAAATCTCTGTTCTTCTTCAGATCTGTCCGAGCGATGATGGCCACCAAACAGCCCTCCTCATTTACAATAGGAAGCTTGCCTATAGAAAACAAACACTGAGTGTGAGAATTCCACATAGGAAAATTATTTGGCAGTGTTATGACTTAATTTTAAAACTTGCAGTTAAGTATTTTTTTAATGACTAAAATATGTTTCTTTTTTTAAGTAAATAAACTAATTAATAAACCTTTAAAAGTAGATTATGGATGGATAATTATGGATGATTTCTGAACACTGTAATGAAGAAGAAAATTAAATTTTCATTTTAAAAATAAAATATTAAAAGTTATTTTAAATTGTAATAATATTTCACAATATTATCTTGAAATTTCCATATCCATTTTTAAATTTTATTTTATCAAATAATGCAGACATGCAAATGCAGGTTAATATAAGTGACTTATTAAAAAAAAATCTTTATTATAAAAAATCTTACCAATCCTAACCTTTTCAACGTAGTATGTTGCATGCAGCCAGCAAAAACAAAATGCAAAATTATTGTCTTGCAATTATTTTGTGGTACACAATTGCTGAGAGTGGTGCATGAAACACTGCTATATAGGTTAATGAATAGTTAACATGCATGTGAATGTTTTATTTGGTTCAAGGATTACTCCAAAACTGTCCTCAGCAATGAGAGGGTGAAGAAAGAAAAAAGGGTAATGAGCTAAGGAGTAAGGGTAAAGTCTACCCCACCTTTCTTGCTCCTCTGGAGGATTTCATTAGCCTCTTTCAGTGTCACTCCTGCTGGAGCTACAACCAGATCCTCCCTCTTAGTCATCACCTAAGTGACAGAAAGACAAGGCGAGTTGAGTTCAGTAAAACTACTTAGCCCTCGCCCTCTGTGTTAAATCCCACCCACCTCACTGAGGGGCAGGTCATGTTCTGACTCTTTAAGGAAGTCGATATCTCGTGATGAAATGATGCCAACCAGACATCCGCCCATCTGTCCATTGTCTGTGATTGGAATCCCACAGAATCCATGTCGAGCCTTAGCCTGAAAGACGTCTCTTACCCGCTCATTAGGACTCATAACCACTGGATCTGTAATGAAACCCTGTTCGTACCTCTAAGCGGGGGTGAATTTCCAAATGGAGGGAAAGAGAGGGAGAAAAGTCAAGTGAAGGAGTAAAAAAGGATGTTCTTTTAGGCAATGGGTGTTACCTCAATACATATCACACAAAACAAAAACAGGTGTGGATTTCTTATTCAAAAGGAAACTGTTGCAACTATAGGGTAGGGATCAGAAGACAAACATATATTATAAAATAGTTGAGAAGAGAAAAATAGTACAAAAACATAAAAAGACAAAAGCCAAAGAGAGATGTAAAGAGACTCACCTTGACCTTGCGGACTTCATTAGCCTGGAACTCTGGAGTGCAGTTATGATGAATGAAGCCAATCCCACCTGTCAGCTGTGACAACACAGCATTACATTCGTTTTTAAAACAATGCTACATGCATAAAAGTTCAATCTTTGTAAATTTAGGTTTGAAGACCATGTTGATGAATTCCCTATTGAGGGATGAGATGTATCAAAGCATCTTATTTTTACTTATTTTAAAATAGTCAATAGCCATTAGTTTATTTATATCCAGCAATAATCATAATTTGCTATTGCCAATCAGTGTCATGTGGTTTTGGGAGATGGGAATCATTTTATCATTCAATATTTTGCACCCATTTCCTAGAAGAGAAAGACTGTAAACTGTTTATGGCTGTTTATATCATCTTTTAGGACTACAATTGGTCTAAAAACTAACAGTCATAGTTTTACAAGGCACAATGTGCACGTGTGGTATATGACAGGTACGTGTCCCTATGGTGGATATAACTGCATCCAGACAGAGCGAACGTTTTGCAGTAAGGGAGGAGGAAATGTATCACAAACTCGTATAAATGTGCTCTCATCTTGCGCAGAAGAAGTGATACAGTCAAAATGCTGCATCTGTCTGCATGAGAAGATAATATGTGAGCCGTAAGTTTTTCGCTGACATGTTGCAATACTCTTCTCCGGTTTTTAATGCTATATTTAACATCACAACCCACATAACAAATTAAATACTCTGAGTCAGATGCGCACATTTTTGACGTTACTACTGGGAAATAGCCTGATTTATTAATAAACTTGTGTAAACATGGTTTACTTGCGTTGTCAGGTTATTGGTTTGCATGTAAACCAGGACAACAGGTTATTTCAATAAGCTGATTTTTGTGAGTTATCAGGGTATTGGTGTGCATGTAAACATGCTCATTGATTTTATGGATATCAAAATATGAGGCAGCAGGTTCTTTTGTAATGGTATGTGCATGTGTATATAGACATTAGTGCTTATTCAAATGTCTATGACAGTAAAACCACTTTCTGTGGTGAATCATCCTCTTACCGCCATAGCGATGGCCATGTCAGACTCTGTGACAGTGTCCATTGGCGACGAGACCAGTGGGGTTTTCATTGTGATCTGTTTGGTCAGCGCTGATGTCAGGTCCTACAAAAAGAGCCAATCAAATTAAACCACATCATCCATCTGGATCCATTATCCATACATAAATAAACAAATACACACTCACGCATACATATACATATATATATATATATACATATATACATATATATACATATATATATACATATACATATATATATACACTTACACACACATATATATATATATATACACAAATACATATACATATATATATATATATATATATATATATATATATATATATATATATATATATATACATACATACATATACACATATATATATATATATTCACACACTGTATATATAAATAAGGACATTGTTTTACTTACCACCTGGTCAGCTGTGAAGTCAATGTACCCTGGCAGAATCAGGAAATCACTGAAAAGAGGACAGAGAAAAGGGATATAATGGTGTGAAAATGTGAGTGATGGTGATTCATTCATTTGAAGCTTTGTGATTTTGAACACATAATGCATCACTATTCAGTGACAGCTATAACAGTAGAAAAGGTATCTTGAGAATTAACACAGTTTCATCTCTGCGATAGCCCTGCATTTGACTCCAGTTCTCGCCAATCCAAAAACTTTTTGGGGAAACCTATTTGGAAACAGTGTATTTATTATTTAAGAAACATTAACAT